>LOJH01017778.1:5892-27530 GCA_001685095.1 Ellobius talpinus
ATAGTTACAATATTTATATCTACTTTATCTTTTATCATAACTAAGGAAAGCTATGATTATAACTATCTATTCTTCAACTCCACCAAAGACTGCAGAAGGGTACAATATTACCTAAGTAAACAGGAAGCTCATTGTAAGTAACTTCAAAAACTCTAGAAATGACAGAGACATCTTGCTCCCTGGACAATCACCCAAAGTTATGTTGTAACATTGGGGCATCCAATCTTCAGGCTACAGGCTACAGTTATTGGTGTGTCCCATTCAATGTGAGGAAGGATCTAGTTAGTTCTCTTTATAAGTTGAATTCTCTTGCTTTGGGAATAGCTATAGTTAATCTCTCCCCAAAAAAATTACTACAAGCTCTTTGTCAGGATTCACTTTCTTCCTGTAATTTGTCAATAATCATCCTTATTAAAAGGTACTATAATTTCTTTTGGGTCTATTCCTGCTAATTGGCAAAATCTCAATTTTCCTTTTAGAATTTACTCAGATCTTTTCCGCATAACTTTTTACTCAGTTTATGTGGTAAAAAAATCCATTCTAAGATAATATCTTTTCTCTACATTAAAATTCCTATAGGTAACTGTTTTGAAGATAATGTGGCCAGAATGCAGTTAAGATTCAGATCCATATAATAACCATGTGTCTTCTGTACTTTCTCTTCAATCAAAGCCAATTCTCTTTCAGTTTCAGCTAATAATTCCTTTGGACAATTTAAGTCTTTATCATAATCTAAGGTTTGTTTAACTAGTCAAATCATCATTATCAATCTCAATCATGTGCCATAAATGGGAAATGTCTCCTGGCAATATTTGGAAGTCGTTAAGAGTCTGCAATCAATTTCTCCTAATTTTGCACCTTTTGGGATCTAATTTTTTTGCAAACCTATTTTATAGCCTAAATGATTGATAAAATCTCCTCCTTGCATTTTTTCAGGGGCAATTTGTAATCCCCAACAGAGCAACATTTTATTTACTTCTTCAAACATTCTTTCTAAAATATCTACAGTTGAATCAGATAGCAAAATGTCATCCATGTAATGGTAAACTATAGATTCAGGAAATTGCTTATGTATTATCTCCAATGGCTGACTTACAAAATATTGGCACAGGGTGTGCTATTTAACATGCCCTGTGGGAGAATTTTCCATTGATATCTCTTAACAGACTTATTATAAGTAGGCACAGTGAATGCAATTTTTTTCTGTCCTTTTCTTATAAAGGTATAATAAAGAAACAATCTTTTAAATCAATAACTATACGAGGCCATTTTTTAGGCAATAGAGAAGGCAAAGGAGTGCCAGACTGCAGAGAGCCCTTTGGCTGAATCACCTTATTAACAGCTCTTATATCTGTTACCATTCTCCATTCTTCAGATTTCTTTTTAACAACTAATACAATAGAATTCCAATGGCTGGTTCATTCTTCAATATGCTGAAGATTTAGTTGCTCCTGTAGCAGTTATTCTAAAGCCTACAGTTTCTGTTAAAGGCCATTGCTTAACCCATACAGATTTGTCTATCAACCATTTTAAATGTAGGAGCACTGGCACCTTTGAAATACCAGCAGCTGTTGTGCTCTGTTTTTGTACAATGGTAGAAGAATGGTCAGTGACTCTTCTTTATGTTGTCTTGTAGTATTTTACCCAGAAACATATGTTAATTTATGGTTTGTTTCTAAGATTAGGGGAATGTCAATATGAATATTTTATTGTGGTAACAAATCACATTCTCACAAATTCATTGCTATGTTAGACACATGCGGTTCTAATATTCTTCTCTGTCCTTCTGGCCCTATACCGTCAACCTTTCCCGTGCTCTGTTTTACCTAAGATAAAGTTACAATCCCTAAAAACTAAACATTTAAATCCTGAAGAGGCCAATTTGGATGCCAAGATTCTAATGAAATTATTGTTACATCTGCATCTGTGTTTACCAGACCTTCAATAACAACATCATTTATTACTTTATTTTGGTCTTTGTTCATTTATAGAAGTTTGCCAAAATACTTGCTTTATAGTTTCTTCTGAATTTTTGTTCTTTCTTCTCTAACTATCCTATTATACAGAGAAGTATGGTTTCTAACAATGGTACAAGAATGGTTCTTTAATTAGGCATTAGGTTCTTTAATTGCTTTGGGAAGGAGTTTCCTCTATAATGGCAGGACATGACTGTATCAGATTTGGTATAGGGATCTGTGAGAGGCCTGATGTGGGATTCTCCTCTATATGCTGTGAATACCATTGGTTAACAAAGAAACTGTCTTGGACCTGAACAGGGAATAGAGGGAGGCGAGGAAAACTAAACTGAATGCTGGGAGAAAGGAGGCTTAGAGAGAAGCCATGTAACACTGCCAGAGAGAGAGAGACACCAGAACTTTACCTGGTAAGCCACAGCTATGTGGCAATACAGAGATTACTAGAAATTGGTTAAATTAAGATGTAAGAACTAGCCATTAAGAAGCTAGAGCTAATGGGCCAAGCAGTGTTTTAAATAATATAGTTTCTGTGTGATTATTTCTGGAGTCTAGGTGGCTGGGAAACAAACAATAGCCTCCTTACAACAGAGGCCCCTCACAAAACTTCCCAATGGCAAAGAATTACCTAGAATATTTCTCATTGGCCTACCTTCATTAGTCCAATGTCTTCCTTTCCCACATCTTCTGCATAATCCAAATGGGGGGCATTATAAATGGATTATTCTTAAAAAAAACATTGTTTCTAGGAACTCCCTGTATATATTTCCTTTTAAGGTGATGTTGTTTGCCACAATTCTGATACTTGATATTTCAGTTTTTCCTCAATCTTCTGGAAATTAGCTCTCCTAACCATGCACCATGGTGGTCATGAGATTCAATATTAATTGTATCTCAAACCCATTCCTCCAAAGTGATGACCTTGCCTTTAATGGCCTAATTATCTTTTTGCAGAGAGAATTGGCATTTTCAAAAATAAGAGATACAATTATTATTTGTATGGCTTCTGAATCAGGTTTTATTATATTTACTGCTGAAGTCAATCATTGTAAGAAATCTATAAAGACTTTTTTGGGGCCCTATATAACTTTAGTAAATGACTCAATTATCTTTCCTATTTCTCTAATTCTGTCCCAAGCATTCAAAACTGCTGTGTAGCAAAAATTCAGGTGTGTTCATCATATACAGCTTGCCTTTCTACAGTAGCATAATTTCCTTCTCCAAGAATTTGCTCTTGGGAGATTTCTATACCTTTAGTTTTATTCATTTGTTCAATATTCTTACCCTCTTCTCTGAACAATGTACTCCATTGTAATTGTTGATGAGGCTCTAAAACAGTTTTAACCAACTCTATCTAGTCATTGAGATAATTCTATTAAAAAGTGACCACAAGTTTAATATTTGCTTCACAAAAGGTGAATGCATGCCATA
This sequence comes from Ellobius talpinus, assembly GCA_001685095.1. Lineage (NCBI taxonomy): Eukaryota > Metazoa > Chordata > Mammalia > Rodentia > Cricetidae > Ellobius > Ellobius talpinus. The sequence continues at coordinate 9,297 of LOJH01017778.1, forward strand.
TGAGATTATTGCTTTCTTGAATCTTCTTAAATCTAACATTGGCATAGTAACCTATTCAGCTCTTGCTCTATCATTTGGCAATTCCTATATGGTTATTGGATATATTAAGGTTGGTTGTTTGAGAACTTTAGGCTGCTCCTCTCTATTCTTAGAATGCAATGCTGAAATTAGTTCCCCATTAAATTAGTCTGCCTGGATTTGAATATCTCTGTGACCTGTTTATTAAGTTTTTCTAAGGCCTATATCTTAGAACTCAGATTAACCAACTGCTTTTGTGATACAACAAAAAAATGATAATGCTGATAATGTTTCCAATTGATATTACCTAAATCCTACCTAAATTAGTTATCCTCTCATGTTGTATGGAGGCTGTTTGTTTCTTCCCGGCTGCTCAGTGCTGAAATAATCACACAGAAACCATATTATTTGCAATACTGTTTGGCCAATAGATTGAACATATTTCTGGCTAACTCATATCTTAAATTAACCCATCTCTATTAATCTATGTATTGCCATGAGGCTGTGGAATACTCGGTAAAGTTCTGGTGTCTCTCTCCAGCAGGGCTACATGGCTTCTCCCTGACTCTGCCTTCTTTCTCCCAGCATTCAGTTTTGTTTTTCCCACCTACCTAAGTTCTGCTTGCTATAGGCCAAAGCAGTTTCTTTATTCGTTAACCAATAAAAGTAACACATAGACAGAAGGCCCTCCCACACCACTCTCATGTAATCATTCCATTTTCATACTGTCCATTATATTATCATACAGAGGCACAAATATCTTCAATGTTGTTTTTCCTATTTTCTAATGTGGGAAAAAACTCTCTCTTAAGAAATTCTTCCATTTGAGAATTTCCAATTGTTTTGTCAAATCTGCTGATGATGTTGATGAAGATGTGAGGCTTATTGCTATTGCATATAAAGCCTGACTGGATTTCACGGAAGCTACCTTGATTCACAGCAGCCCAAGAAACGGGTCAGAGAGAAACAAAAGAAAAACCCAGCTGGCTGGGTTGTGAGACTGCATGTAGCTCTGACCTATTTTGGTAGCTGTAAAGCCACAGGCAAACAATTTTTTCATGAATTTGAATCCCAAACACTGGCTGCCAATTATAGTATGAATAATAAAAATCCAGAGATAGATATTAGAGTTCAACCTGAAAATCAGAAAAGCAAAGTAGCTAGCCACCACTGACTCTTACCTCTACCTCAGACCAAAAATGGGTGATACTGCTTCTACAAATCCTCAGATTGAAACTGAGGGTGAGACCTGTCTCCTCCCATTTTATATTCCTCTCTAGTGCTGGGATTAAAGGCATTTACCACCACTGCCTAATCTCTGTGGCTAACTAGTGTGGCTGCTGGGATTAAAGCTGTGTGTAATCACTGCCTGGCCTCCATGAGTGTGGCTGCTTTGCACTGATCTTCAGGAAAGCTTTATTTATTAACACAAATAATATAATATACAATATCAAGAAGAATCAATAGGAAGCAATACATTTAGAATAACTCCAAGTGACAGAGGTGGGTTGAGAAAGACGGCAGCATCATGTGTCCTCTCACTCTTAGTTCTGACAAACACCTTAACACCTCTCTACAGGTCAGCCAGTGGCATAGGGGTTTTACCAATGGTATTTAGATTTTATTATTCTGAACCTGTTGAGCTCTTACGAGTTTTCATAGTGAATTTTCCATGACCAGGAAACTACGTTGTGTGAACACATAAGGAGAATGCATCAGGGAGTCATTCATGGAAAACACATGTTCACAGATTCTCAATGTCCATTTTATTTTTTTAAAGTGGTGGAAAAATTGATGCCAACATTTTCTCTGTCTTCCTCTAATCAATTTTTACCTTCTTTTAAGCTAAAGAGATGTCTCCAACATATCAGACCTAGAGGATAAATTGACATGATCTCATTGCACAAAAACAATCCTGTCAGGCTTCTAAAGTAAAGGATCCAGAACGTATAGGAAGCCTGCAAGCCATGGCAACAAAGGAACTGCCCATGGGCATTCATACCCAGTGACCTACTAGCAAGAATACAGCAATAGAAGGGAAGCTTCCTGTCCTGCCTATAGCTAAAGGGGTAGTTTCCATTCATGACATCTGCTGCATTGTTAAGCAAAAACATATGGAGAGGCATGTTTAGAGATTGGGGTTATTTATATTCACAAAGGAATGTCCCTATATTGGGGTTAAACATAGCATAGGAAATCCTCTAGAGATGCAGTGCCTAAAGTTCCATTTGCTCGCATACATGAGTGAAGAGTCATTTTAACAGGAAAAGTTATTCTCAAAATCAGAGCACTGTGATAAATTGGATTCCTTTAGAAAGAAAAAAATGGTCTCTGCTCTATGTTGGAACAGCAGCACTTTCCATGTGTTTCATGTTAATATCCAAAGTTGCAAAAGTACTTTGTCCTATTTTTTAGGTGATGTTTAAAGAGAAAAGTGCCCACTTTCTCTGCAATCTTTATTCTAAAAAGGCCTCCTTAGACACTTCTCTCAAAGAAATTGGGTCAATGAAAAAAATGAAATATTAAAAGCACTTTGAGAGGAAAGGGAGAGCGCTGTACAAATTAGTGTCATGATCATTTTATTATAGCTATTATGAGATTCAGAAAATGTACAGACAATGCAATAAATATAACTTCAAGAATGGTACCTTAGCCTTACCTTAGCTTTGATTATAGGTATACTTATCACACACTTTAGCGATTCCTTCAGAAGACACTAACAGTGCTGTGGTTAACTCATTCTTTTTTATGATTGGTGATAAGCATACACCATTTATAACAAACATTATTTTATTTTATTTTATCTATTTGTACTATCCATAGTTACCGTAATCATAACTACTTCAGACAGCAAAATTTACAGAAGTAGTGATGGAAAGACATTCTCACACTTGGTTCCTTTATTGTGAAAATGGGACTTTAGATATGCAGAAACCTTCTAAAATGGGTTCTTTTCTTGGACAATAATTTTTTTCAATTTTGTCTACTTTCTAGAATTTCTAAGTTCACCTGAAAGATGAGAAGAAGAGGAATGAAATACTAACACGATAACCTCCAAAGAAAGGGTGTTCTATTTGGCATCTTGTCTTCATGATGAATGCGGTTGTTTCTAGTAGAGACAACCATCTCAAATTTCTTCAACTCATCAAATCATTCATATCCTTGGTAGCAATTCCTCTTCATTACTTTGTATTGTAGTTATATATTCATATAGCTATCTCCCAGCTAGGTATTATGCTCATAGAAGAAAAGGCACATAAAGGAGCCATCCTTGTCTGGAAATTGGAGGTAGCCTGTGAGATAACCCCTAGGAAGATTTGAAAGAGGAGAAAGACTTTCTATACAAGAGTTATCATTGTGTTGGCTTCACTTTTCTTCCATTATAATCGAAGTATAGTACTTTTTGCTGGTGCTGTAATGTTTCTTTATACCATGTTGTTCTTCCTGAATCCCAGATATTTAAATGTGTAGACTGCAATATAAATGTGTTTCAGGCACTAACTATTACTTTCTTTTATCCTTTGTCTTATGTAAGATTGATCAATAGATACAGGTCATTTAATACCTATAAGGATCTGTCTAAAATCTTACTACAGATTCTTACTAAAATCTTACTATAGAATCTTGCTTGAGAAAGTATATTTTATATGTATTCAAATAGAAACTTGAAAATAAATGCTATTATTATCCTCTTCCACAAATAAGGAAACTGAGACTTAACATCCCAGTTAAAAATGATAGATACAGGATAAGACTCCAGGCATATGTGATTCCAAATTCCCACATATCAAAATAACAACAAAAATAATCTCAAAAGTATAATACAGCATTTATTTCCCAAATTATACTCAAATAATATAAAACAACTAAAATATTTAATGGAACTACTTATAGTCATCAATATGATATAAGAAATACATATTCATTTATAATAAATAAAATAAGAAGCATTATGGGAGGAAGAAATATTTATTACTTTTTATTGTTAATGTATGTCTGTACATTTGGATGTGCATATATGCACAACTAAGACTGCATGCCATGGCACGAGTAGGAAGGTCAGAACACAGCTGGCAAAATTCAATACCATCCTTCCATCATGTGGATTCCAGGGTTCTAAATCAGATGTTCAGGCTTGGCAGCAAGTACACCTACCAACTAAGCCATCGAGCTGGCCCAGAAATATTGTTAAATAGGTGTATCAAGGAAGAACTTTTTGAAACAATAGGGATTACAAAGGACAAGCATAGATAAAGCTATGCAAGTCTGAAATTGGGAAGCAAGGAGTTTTAGAGATGTGAAATATAAATTCCCCTGGACAGACACTGTGAAATATAGTGTTTCTAACTGATTTGTAGGAGCTTAGGCACTTAGAGTGATAAGGAAATTTTTACTGCTAGCCTAAAGTTTGCAAATTGTACTCCATAAGCATCATGGAGTTGCTAAGGCAAAGCTCTTTTTAAAAATAAATTTATGTGTTTTGCAATTATGTATTTGTTGCTGTGGAGGGGACCCCATGTGTAAAGTACTTGTGCAACCATGAGGACATGAGTTCAATCCCATACAAAATTTAAAAAGCTTGAGAGCAGTACATGCCTATAATCCTAGTACTGGGGACACAAAGACGGGGATTGCTTGGCCTTGCTGGTCAGCCAGTCTATCTGAATCCATGAGGTCTAGTTTCAGTGAGACATTGTCTCAAACAACAAAATAGAGAACATCCGAGGAAGATCGGCAGTGTCAACTTATGACATCAACACATATATGTAGACATACACATGTATTTGTAAGCATATGTGCCATACAAAACGCAGTAAAATAGCCTGACAGCAGTAAATTAGTTGACTCATGGGATCACTGAATTTAAATATATCATTTAATTCAACTGTGTAAGTAAAAAGAGTAAGGTGTAGGGTTGTAGGAAATGACCCTACTTTGTAAATATTTGGGCCACAAGCTGAAGTACATAGAAAAAAATGTAAAGATAATGCCAAGATCTTTTTCTTTTTTTCTTTTTCCAAGTTTTCAAGACAAGATTTTCTTGTGTAGTGTTGGCTGTCCTAGAAATCACTCTTGTAGACCAGACTGGCTTTGAACTCACAGAGGTCTGCCTACTTCTGCCTCCCCAAGTGTGGGATTAGAGGCGTATACCATCACCACCTGGCTGATAATACCAGGGCTTTGACATTGAATAAAATACTTGGCTTGGGGAGAAAAATCACCAACTACTTGGAGTAGTTTGACCACTTTGCTGGGATGAGCCATTAGTTAGCAATAATGTGACTTCAGAAAAACAGAATCCAACTGAGCTAGAGAGATGATTACTGAAAGGCAGTCAACCAACACATATTTCATTCTTCTGTCTCTACTGTATCACATATTAAGCAAGCTCCACAAACTGAAGTGAGTTCTTTTAATTCCCTAAATTTAATTACAAGAGAAGGAAATACATGGTCTATGTATGGATGATGAGGCCAAAGTAAATTCTACATTCCCAATAAATAGTACAAAAAGAAAAAACCAAAACAAATCAAACCAAACAAACAAATAAACAAAAATCCAAACAGAAGCCTAGCCTTGCGGACTTTAAACTTCATTAAAACCCATGTCTCTGGGTAATGGGAGAAAGTATGTTAACTGATAATTTACAGATTTCCAAGTGTCAACTCACAAGTGAGGGACACTAGAAAAACAATGTGCCCTTCTGTGTTGACTTCAATCCTTTGAGCATTCATATCTAATGAGAAGATTGGGGAAACACTGGACAGCTGCATATAAGGGAAGCATGCATGTGACTCAACCGCATGACACGCAGATTGATTTCCCAGATCAAAAACATAGCTTAGGGGAGAACTCTTGGAATGGAGTACAGATTGGCTTGAGGACAGAAAGCTAGCATCAGCCAGAAAAGGGACTTGTAACAGACAGCTAACAAGCAGGGTCCAGTCTTTTGGTCTTCCCATAAATATCCTGAGAAGTGTACATAGGAATTTTAGAGATTAAACTTTACTCACTGTAAAACTCGAACTGAGGGTGTAAATGTTGCTTAGTAGAAAAATGTGTAAAATTCTTCAACTGGGAATAGGACTCCAAAAGTGGCTTTATAACTATTCTCCCCATTACTGATTAAATGAATATAATAATTCAGAATAAGCACCAGGAAACCTTCTAGAGGCCAGAAAACCCAGTGAGCTGCCCGCAGACTCTCTCCCCTCTCTCTCTCTGTTCCCTCAGATTTTGTCCCTTGATCTCATTCCTAGAACTACAACAGAAGGTGTAGGCTTCCCTCACCCCTGACCACATCTACTATGGATCCCACAATTCATCCCCCACCCCCAGCTTCCATCCCCCAACTTGATACTGTGTTCCAGATCCCAACTCCAGCAGGCATACCCTGCTAATCCATATAGACAGATCTTCCCAGAGAAACAAGTAGACTGAATCAGACCCACACCTCTCCTACTGATCCTGAGATCCAATTTCCCTCCCCCATACCTAGTCCCACCTCTAACTCTGCAGCTGGAAAGTGGTGTGGTCTCCCTTTCCTCACTGCTCTCATTCCCAGTGAATCACAAAAATCTCCTCCCACCTTCCTCTCCCAACTCTTCCCAGGAACCCAGGCACCAACACCAGTAGGCACTCTCTATGAACACACCATCTGAACAAGCCAGGAAAACAGATAACACACAGCCATCCCACTCTCCAAAAATCCTTAGAGGAAACAGAAACCAAGGAACCAGAGAAACAAAATATGCACCCTACAAAGACAAAGCCAGAAATCAGCACCTAGACATTTAATCATCCCAAACCCAGAGGCCTAGATACCAACATAAAAACATATCAACAACAGCCAAGGCAATATATCTCCACTAACTATCCAACCACAAGCAGGCCCTGAATATTTCAACATATCTGAAGTCAAGAAAAAGACCAACTACATGAAGATGATAAAGGTCATTAAAGAGGAAATCCCTTTAAAATGCACACACAAATGAGCAAGTGGAGGAAAAAAACCCTCTTCAAGAAAACAAAACCAAACAGTTAAAGAAAATGAATAAAACTGTTTAATGGTGTTGGAGGGTCTTCTTTCTATATGTTGTTTTCATTGGTTGAATAAAGACTGCCTTGGCCTTTTGATTGGGCAGTCCTTAGGTGGGCATAGTAGACAGAACAGAATGCTGGAAAGAAGGAAGTGTGGCAGACGCCATGATTCTCCTGCCTGAGACTAACGTAGGTTAGACTCTTGCCAGTATGCCACAATCACGTAGTGATACACAGATTAATAGAAATGGGTTGAATCAAGATGTAAGAATTAGCCAATAAGAGGCTAGATATAATGGGCCAGACAGTGATTTAATTAATACAATTTCCATGTGGTTATTTCAGGGGTTAAGCTAGCCGGGTGGTAGGACGTGGACCCGCCCGTTCCTTGCTACAACAATTTAAGACCTGAAAATGGAGACAGAAACAATAAATAAAACACAAACTGAGTGAATTCTGGAAATGAAAACTTTAGGAATGCAAACAGGAACTACAGAGGCAAGCTTCACCAACAGAATAGAAGAGATGGAAGAGAAAATCTCAGGTGTTGAAGACACAATAGAAGAAATGGATACATTAGTCAAAGGAAATATTAAGTCTAAAATTGTCCTGATACAAAAGTTCCAGAAATCTAGGACACTATGATAAGAACAAGCCTAAGCATAATAGTCATAAAGCAATTAAAAGAAACCCAGCTTAATTGCCCACAAAATGTTTTCAACAAAATCATAGAAGAAATTCTCCAAACCTAAAGAAAGAGATGCCTATAAAGGCACAGGAAGCATACAGAAGAGCACACAGATTAGACAGAAAAGAAAGTCCCCTCACCTCATAATAATCAAAACACTAAATACACAGTACTAAGAATGGATACTAAAAGCTACAAAGGAAGACTATTAACATGTAAAGACAGATCTATTGGAATTAAACCGGACATTTGGATCCTTGGCCCTGACTGCCCCTATAGAGGTGAGTGTCTGTGTTCCCTGCTGGAGGGCCCTGCTCTCAGCACCCTAGCCCCTAGAGGCACATTCTGTACCACACTCCCACCCAACAGGGGCCCCAGAGATGTGGGAGCAACCTCTGCATACCCACAACTGTCCCCTGCCACATCTGTGACCACCGGAGCCTAGGCCCTGACTGACCCTGGAGAGGTGAGTATCTGGATTCCCAGCTAGAAGGCCCAGCTTTCTGGACCCTAGCCCCCTTAGTCACTTCCTGTGCCCCACCCCTTCCCAGTGAGCTCCAGAGAGCTGAGAGCAGCCTCCTGACACCTGTAACCACATCTCTGACTACTAGCCTTGGTCCTGACTGCCTCTGGAAAGGTTAGTGTGCACACATGTTTAAAAATGAGTATTTAGTGTAAACCCACACGGCACACACTTTTGTCAACTGTAGGGATCATCTGAGTCCTTCCTTTGTTTCAACCTACATCAAATCTAAAAATGCAGATGCAGGAGTGTTTGAAGTGGTATCTTCTATTTGGATGAGAAAGCTAAAAAAAGAAAAGTCAGCAACTCTGCAGCCAAAAGGAGACAGCAGCACTCACACCTTTGTAGTTTTAGAAGAGAAGCCATCCTCCTCTCCGGCTTAGATGGACACATTGACTTATCACTCTGAGAATGAAGGTTTGGGGAGAATTGAATAAAGGAGTCAGTCCACTTATCATTACTGTAGCAAGCTTATTATTAAAGGCTTATTTTGGCTCAAAATTTCAATTCAATTCAATGTCAGCTTGATTCCATTATTCTGGCCTGAGACAAAACAGAACATCACAGGGTTAGCAGTGTGTAATAGTAAGCAAAGGGGATGTATAAAGTCATGCTTTCCTGCTCCTAGCAATATACTTTCTTTATCTAGGCTTCACCTCCTGCTTTGGACCACATATCAGCAAAGTCATCAAATTATTAAAACTTATTATTATTAAAGCCATCAAATTATTAAAGCCATGGCTTAATCCACTGGTTAGGTCAGAGCCTTCATGATCTGACCACTTCTACAAAGTACCACCATCTTGCAAGCAAGTCTTCAACATATGAGCCTTTATTGGTCAACATTTCATTAACACAACATAATATAGAGTTGGTTGACATTAAAGTAGAAAAGCTGTAAGAAAATATAAGGAATGCTATTGACCCTTCTGATGTGCAAAGGCTAGACAAGATCCTGGAGACAGAGGGAGCAGGATGGAATGGGCCATCTGACAGAGACTATGACCTTCATTTTATGGAAGAAGCCAGCATGTAAACCCACAACAGACCAGAAACATAAGCTTCTCAACATTGCTATTCTCTCTCCTAAGCCTTGTTCATGCTTCTTGTTGGGTAGTAAGAAGAAAAGAAGACAATAAAATTCAGTCTCCTTAGCCATAGAGGTAACAAAAGGACTGTGAAGCCAGTAGAATTCCCAGGAATTGTTTCACATCAAGACTCAACTTCAAGCTCTCCTGCTACAAAGCAGTCTATGGTCTTGATAGACACTTGATTTTTAATGAATTTGGTGTATTTTCCTGATAGAGTAGATTCTACTAACATTGGAGAAATTAACAAAGAGTTAAGAAATTTTCTAACAATTCAGGTTTAACTTCGGCTTAATTTAGGAAAACCCAACATATCTCCCTTCTAAAATAAAATACCTAGCTATCTCAGCTTCTAAAGATAGGCGACTTCCTACTCAAAGAAAGGCAATCAAAAATACATATAAAAATCCAACAGGATCCTTAAGTGGAGAGCCTTTCTCTTACAAATTTTAACATCAACAGGTTGTGTTATTTTTCTATTAAATAAATAAAATATCTGAACTAATTGGGTTACAAAGAAATGGTTTTTATGTTGGCTCAGTGTTTTGAGGTTCATAATTGATTGCCCCTATTGCTTTAGAAAGGCAGCACATTATAGTATATGAGTGTGACAGAAGATAACCACAGACCATGTGACCAGAATGGAAAGAGAAAGGGGAATCTCCATGAAGAGCATCCCTAGAGTGCACAAACAACTTGTCCCCAGGCTCCATTTTCTAAAGAAGACTCTGCCTCCCAACCAAGTCACTCAGAGAACTATACCTATATTATACAACCTTGGGAGGAGACTTGCCTAAGTCCCAATTAGCAGTAGATACTGAATATTGTGTTAAGTATAATTCCTCACATTCCTCTAAGCATCATTTCTGTATTACGGTCATCTCTATTCAAATCGTGTTCAACATCACCTCTGAACTTGTTGGTACTGTGCCCAACACCAAACACTCAGATCTGAACTTTTAAAACATTTAATTTTGAAACTATGTGGGTCATAGAGAATATGTGCAAGGGAAGGAGGGGGTGATGCTGCAGAGTCAAGATGTGGATTTCAGATCTTTGGGAGCTTAAGTTACAGGCTGACTATCATGGATACTGGGAGTTGAACCTGGGTCCTCTGGAAAGGCAGTGTGTGCTTTTAATCACTGAGCTATCTCTTCAAGCTCAGAATCTGCAGTTTTACCAGGGTTCTAAGATAATTCAGATGTTTCTTGGAGTCAGAGGAGTATTACTCCAGTCTCCTTTAGCACCAGGCTTCTATGTATGATCTATGTCCACAAAGCAGTTTGACTACATTTACACAAGACTTAGATGAATGAAGTGAGCAATCTGAGACAGCAGTCGTTTTCAGACTTTAGCCTGGATCAGAAGCATAAATCATTAGGCCATATGCCCAGATCATCTGGTTCCATAGGTCTGGGTTGGGACCTGATGATTTGCATTTCTAACAAGTTCCCAGGTGGTACTGATGCTGCTATCTGATGGAGCACACCTTTAAAAGCATTTTCAAATACCAGAGTCCTGGGAGGTTGGAAGGGCTGTATCTTCTGAGACCTGCAGTGGTGGTGGTCCTTGCCCAGTGTGATATCTTCCTGATATGGCAGACACACAGGAGTTCTGAGGCCAATGGTAGCAGCAGCTTCCTTAGCAAGCCAGTTTTCTATGTGGTTCCGGGCATAGTTCCCAGAAACTCAGCCTTGAATCTGTACTTTTAACTCTCCCAATAACTGTGTGAACTATCATAAATCTCTTTCCAAGTAAACTTGTTAGGTCAGATTCTGTTGCCTACAAATAAGAACTCTGTCCAACACAGCTCTCTTAGACATTTAGCAAAGGCGTTTTAGACTATGCTTTTGTTGTTCAGTCCATTTCACTTGGGCAAATCAACAGATAGAAGGGAGAAAAACTAACCAAGGATTTAGTCCTGTGTCCCTACAATATGTGAACCTAATCCTAGTAACAGGTAAATGAGTGGAGTTTGTTTCCAAGAAAACTGATGGACACTTGGTATCCAACATCCTTTAAAGGACCTAAAGGCTATTTTTGGCACGTGACTAATACTTGTATTATAGTAACATCATCATTAATTAATGCTGCATTATTAATATACCCTGATGAAGTCCCTTCATAGTATTCAAACCATATCATAACTGACAAAAATCCTGACTTTTGATCATGAATAAACATATTTAAAATAATTTTGCACAACTAATGTAGATAATTATGTATACTAACAGATCTTTCTCTAAAGTAAAAGCTTGCCTTGTTGCTGAGTTATACTGATACCAAGTGCTGGTTCCCCAAACACTATCAACACATGGCTGATAAGGCCAACTTGACTTTGATCCTCACCACACAAAGGATACTACGAGTCTCGCAGGATTTTGAAGGTTTCTTGAAGAGGCAGTTTTGAAAATTATTGGGAGTTGAAGGCATGGTTTAAAGAGGGTCTTTCAGTTTGGGGGTTAAATAAAGAAAGGGATTGGTTAGGGTTATAGAAGAAGCATTAAACAGAAAAGGAAAGTTTTTGTTTTGTTTTTTAAGACAAAAAGCTCACAAAATTTTAGGGTTTAAGTAATCCTTTGATACTTTCCCACTGAGGAGTTAAAGCCATGAGTCTGTGCATGAGTTTTATAGAAAAAGTGTGTTAATATGGACAGTGTATCAAGCTGACAAAAACCAAGACATTTGGGAGGAAGGACTCTCAACTGAGAAGTCACCTCTATTAGATTGTCCTAGAGGCAAATCTGTGGGACATTTTCCTAATTAATGATTGATATGGGGGGCCCAGTTCTCTGTGTTTGGTATCACTCTAGACCAGTGGTCCTGGGTAGCCTAGGAAAGCAAGCTGATAAACCTAGTAAGGATCATCCCTCTATGACCTCTGCTTCAGTTCCTGCCTCCAGGTTCTGCCATGCAGTCCTGCTTTTGGCTTCCCTCAATTGACTGTGACCCGAGATATATATACTCTTTCCTCCTCAAGTCCCTTTTGGTCATGGTATTTTATCACAGCAATAGAATCCTAACTAGCACAAAACATAAGTTGTGGGTTGTAAAGGTTAAAAAAATTAGTTTTCATAATTTAAGCTTTGTGCCTAGGCAGATACAATATCTCCCTTCTTATATCCTACTATAAAGTGAAATCTTTCAGGGAAGGAAATGTTTATAATGTGTGCCTAGTAAGACCTGGAACTCAATAATATTTGTTGGGTGGATGAATGGATGGGTGGATTCATGCATGCATGCATGAATAATATATGAACATATGGATGAATCAGGTTTGTCCATAGTCTCATGGGAGTCCTCAGGTGTCCATTCAGAACCAAGGGCTACCAGATATTTTCTCCTGTGACCAAAACTTTCCTGTATATAATGCCAAAGTCAACCGATAGGAATGATTCTGGTGGTCATGCGGATAGTACATTGCTCCAGTGTAGATCATATAGCATCATTCTGAATGGGAGCTGAAGCTCCTATGTTGTTTGTATTAACTTATGCAGTGGAGGTCAGATCACGGAAGATCAATACAGAGGACAGGGTACCCTTGCTCTATAAATACCACATGATTATCACTCGCATAAGAGTGAATCAGGGGAAGACATCTTGAATGTAAATGAATTTAAAGTCAACATCATTGGGAAAACCACTAAAATTAGCTAAACAGATCTTCCTGCTTCAAACTGAAAGGGAAGGCTGAGGATTAAAAATTAAATCTGATTCTAGAAAGACGAATAAAGTTATTTTTGCATTTCTGTGACTCATACAATTTGTACAGTGCTATATAAACATAAAATTTCTGCCTCCAATAAAGAGATTCATGCCCAGATAATCCACATTCCAAAAAGTAAATAAGCAAATAAGCACTTAGGAGAAAGATAGGACCAGGCCAACAAGACTGTAAAAAAAGCTCTGGAAAATAGGATAGATGGGCTTTGTCTTCCTTCAGAACAAACAAGGATAGCACACTAAAACCCCTTCCCTGCATTTCCAACAATGTACCTGTGCCTTCACTTTGCTCTGCATGAATTCCACCTCACACAAAAGTTAAAAACAGCAGAGGTGTCATTGATCTGTCTCCTGGGCCCCCAATGATGACCACAAATAGCTACAGTAACGTGTTGAGGAAATCCGGAAGCACCTGGGAAGGATACTACTCCACGTTATAAACAAGTGCCTCTCAGGCTGTATTCCACCCCAGTACAGCCCAACTCAGAAGAGTTCTGTCCTCAGAACATGTGCTCCAGTCCCCCCCCCCACAGCTGATGGAACAAACACAATCCTAACTTTGCCTGCTCGACCCACCTTAATTTCTCCGCAAACTGCATTTTAAATTTCTCTCTCCTGTTCTGCCACCTGTTTTACCTTTCTTTGCTCTTTCAAATTCCTACCTCCTTACTCCCCCTTTTCAAATTGTCTCCAACAGGTGTGCATCTAATCAAAGTAAGATTTTCCTGATTGTGGAAAAGTGTATAAAAGTAAATCCACATATGTACATTTTCATGAAATGGAAATTGCGTAGGGTAAAGGCTTTTTGTAAATGCAAATATGTGTGAAAAGTGCACTTGAAAGCCTAAGTCCCAGGCAGCTGCAATCAAGGGAGACTCGTTGTATTGGAGACCTCTGCCAAGAGAACTCCTATTTCCCAATTCTAAGTCTTTGAGAGAATAAAGAAGAGGATTGGGCAACAAAGACTGTGGGTGCATCTGGGAAAGTTACTATAGCTGTGTTTTTATAGTGTGTGTGTGTGTGTGTGTGGTGTGGTGTGTGTGTGTGTGTGGTGTGTGCATTCCACAAAACAGGAAAACTTGGAAGAGTTTCTCTCTCCTTCCACCACGTGGGTCCTGAAGATCCAATGTGGATAGTCAGATATGGTATTAAGTGCCTTAACCCACTGAGTCCTCTTCCAAGGCCCTATTGTAGCTAACTTTTGAAAGAAAATTGAATCTAGACTTAAGTATCAGTTGATATGAAAACCATACTCAAATTATAATTTCTTCTTTCTTGATCTATTTATTTAATAAATTTTATAAAAAATGAAATGTTCTATCTTCTGTTCTGAGCATATTAAAAGAAGTAAATACACAGCCTGGCCCTACACTTAGGAAAATTGGAATGAGATTTCTTTATGCCATGTTAACAATATACTTGGCCTTGATGAAGCCCTGAAGACACAAAGAATAATAAAGCATAGGTTCTGACTAATGTCTGCCATTAATTTGCTACTAATGATAATAACAGCTAAAAGATAAATGACATAAAGTAGAACAGATTAATTTTGAGTGAAAGATTCTCCAATCTTTTTAAACTGCACTGATAAAGATATTTTTTCCTCTGTAACTGAACATTGAACTTAGTTTTTTACATGCTAGCAAGTACTCTACCACTGACTTAACTCTTTTTTGTTTATTTATTCTTAGAAAATTTCATAGACGCATACAATATATTTTGATTATATCTACTCCACTCTTTCCATTTCCAGCTCCTCTAAGGCTACTTCGTTATGTTCTCTTCTCAACAAGTTCTCCTTATAAGTTCATTTCTTTTTTTTAACTGAGTCCCCTTAGTGTTGCCTATGTGTGTACATGGGCATAAGGGCATCCACTGGAGCACCTGGTAGAATACCAGGGGTCGTACCATTGAAAAAAAAGTTGGCCCTCTTTCTTTTACTTTCACTTAATGCATAACCAGGTGACTGATAATTCACGGCGGCACCAAAGAATCAAAGACTTCACAGACTGGAGAACACAGCTCAAAACCTGCACTTCTTAGAGGGACAAGCCACCCTGAAAATCTGAAACAGGGAAGCTGGATTCTCTACTCAAAAGAAAAATAATAATAATAATGCTATGAATATCCTTCCAAGCTACCTGAATCTGGCCTGTAGAAAGGTACCCAAATAAACAGCAAAATAAAGTTTCTAAAATTCATACTTTCAGTGTTTCTAGATCATCTCATTGGCTCTGGGTCATTATTGTATGACCTGGAAGCCTAGTGAAGCTGGCTTTCTCAAGGACGGCATGTCTCTTCATCCTCGTTGGTCATATATCTCAAGCTAAAGCTGTCACCTACAACAAAAGAGGAAATAATTAGCAAGGAAGTTGGAAGAGTACTAATATGCACTATCATTTAGAAAGTTTGATTCCCAGGAACAGAGGTTTGCACAATGTCAAAAGAATTATAAAAGCAATAAATACTGAAAATATTTTTTCTATTTTCCTACATGGTCATATCTGGTGACAAAGGACAGGAGTGAATACAATCTATTTAATGAAGAAAACAAAAAGAATTGGTAAATGGCTCATAATTGTGGGGGCCAGCCATGAAAAGCTAAGTATAAACAGGTCATCCAAAGGAAGATCTTTATTTCCAACCATTATCACCAGCCAGAGTAGAACTCTGCCCTCAATAAATTTAATAAGAGGCCCAAGTCTCAGTAGTTTACCCTAAAGCAATACCTGGTAGCATAAAAGAATCACAAGCTGAGACCCAACCACAGCCCAAGAGCAGACTATTCAAAGGAAATGCCTAACATTCCAACCACTGTAGATAGGATAACCTGCCAGCACACCTCATCAGAACACCCCTAGACAAATGTCAGTCAATAAGTGGTCCTGAACCTCAGAGACTCCTCACCCCCACCTTTAAAACTATAAAAAACCCAATTTTAATTGAGCTTGGGGCTCTCCGATTATTCCAATACATTGGACATGTGGAGAGACTAAGTTTGCAAACGTGATTAAAATAAAGGCTCTTTGCTTTTAAAACATACAGGACTGATCTCCTTGCTGGCTTTTGAGGGGACTTCGTGGATTTGGGCATAACAATAATCTCTTCCTACAGTATATCTCTCCTAGATTAATCCTAGGGTGATGTAGCATTTGCCCACTCTATCTTCCCACTGAATATCTAAGTAAGGAATCCATCCATTCACCAAAAGTTGATAAAACTGGAGCACAGAATACTAGGGTGGAACAAATCTTAATGTGTTGGTTCAGTATTCCCACTCAATCTGTCCCAAAGTCATTTAATTTATGAAAAATAATTTTAAAGTTCCCCCTTTACCCTGAAATTCATATCTAATATATTTGCACAAATAATTTTCAATAATCTCAATATAATGCCTTGACTATAAGGTAAAAGGAACAAAAAGATAATGCGTAATAAAATGATATGCATTTTTATATGAAAATTCTCAGGTGTCGTAATAAGAAGCCATATGAAGCAGTCAGGTGTTTGTGTCTATACTTAGAATCTCCATGAAGGTGACAACCACAAATGGAGTCAAGTACAGGTGTGCTGAGTTGGCAACTCAAATATCACAAATGGCGTTGCCATTGGTGATATAATTTTCTGCAACAGTGAGCAACTCTTGATAATTTCTAGCAAACAGTCCTCCCTCAATATGCAATGCAGTCACATTCCTAGAAGCTTCAGCATTCATTAAAACTATACAAAAGTACCTTGAAGTTATGTGCAAAATGGATGTAGGTTTTATGTACTAGTCATATGTGTCTAAGGCATTTGGGAAACTGTCAGACAATTCAAAGGAAGCAGTATGACTTAATATATAATTTTAAATAATGATCTTTTCTGCATATAATGTATTATATGCATATGGCAATGAGAATAGGAATATATACATTTTATGAATCCATTATAAGCAAAATAAAAGAGATGATAATACCTCAAACTGAAGTGAAAAAAACTGATATTTGTGTGCTCAGTATTTGTGTTTGAGATGGAGAGAAGCAGCTTTTTCTCATGGGGTCAGATGTGAGAACAAAGGCAAAAGGAATTGAATAGCTTCCTGGGTTCTGGTGAGGGAAAAAAAATGGTAGACATGTTCTGAGATGAAAAGATTAAAAATGGAAAGGTTTTAGAGAAAAGTACTTTTTTTAAATTTTTTTGGACACTCTAAGATGCCTGTTGTCCCCATAGGCTCATATGTCTGAGTATTTGGCACCCAGCTTGTAGTCCTCCTTTTGGAAGATTGTGTAACCATAGAAGGTGAGTGTTGCTGGAGGAAATGGGTCAGTAGGAGCAGACCTTGAGCACATAGGCTGGTGCAACTTTCTGTCCAGTTTCTGCTACCTGCTGCAAACATAGCAAGACCTCCTTCCTCCGTGTGCTCCTGCCTTCGTGCCCTCTCTGCTATGATGGGTTTTATCCCTTCTTAAACTATGAAGTCAAGTTGGCCTTCCATTACGTCTTTCGACAGGTACATGATGACAGTCACAAGAAGAATAAGTAATAAAGCTACTGTGTGAATGAATGAGAGTGGTAAGTAGGCAGATGCATATGCTGACCTATAGCTCACTGAAATGGTTGAGAGAACTAACTGAATTAAATTGGAAAGGATATATGAGCAAATCGAACTTTGACGTAGTCACCTGTGACACCACAAAATAAAATAGAAACAAAGGAGATATATATAAACAACTTCATGGAGGGGGGGAATTAAAACTTATGTAATACCTCAAATCACTCAATAAGTAGAAATAAAATTATTGTTATTGGGAGGAAAAGCAAAATATACATGAAGTACAAAAATACTTTAATAATTAAAACTGGAATCTAGCAAAAGTTGAGAAGCAAAAAGATTATATCAGATTAGGAAAGACCCTGTCCACATCCTCTTTATACTCATACTAAGGGTGACACTCATGAGTACTATTTCCCAGAAACCAAAGCAAGTCTGGTCTCCATGTAAGGCATAAAGCACCACAGTGTTAATGCTCCCTATAATGTGATCGGTGAAGAATTAGTAAACCAGTGACCCAGTGTCTCCACTACTATCTCAGAGGAACACTGAGGTACATGCTACTATGTTTCTCAGAAATTTCAGCAGGATTTAACTGTAGGTACCACCACCATGTTGG
>LOJH01017779.1:4460-17405 GCA_001685095.1 Ellobius talpinus
TCTATCTATCTATCTATCTATCTATCTATCTATCTATCTAGTCTGTCTGTCTATGTCGTTTGCCAGCACTGAGTTGCAAGATCAGCAGAGAACTTGGGCCCTGCCTCTCTGACTGTGCCTGCAGCCAAGAACCTTGGGTCTGGTCTATGCTCCTGGCCTTGCCAGTGTCTTTTCAGGTGGTCCTGCAGCCTGGTGTTGAGCTCTTACCATGACAGGGATTCATTGCCACTGAAACCAGCCCTGCGACACTGTTCATGTCTCTGTCCATCTAGGATTGTCTTCTTTGACAGTGGTGTAGGTGACCATGAAGCCTAAGCAGCCCTCTTGCTCTGCTTATCCCTAGAATATGTCACGTTCCTGACAGTTACTCCCAACATGACCAGCGTACGCATCGTGAACCGCAGGCCTCTCTTCACACACTTGGGTGAGACTGAAGGACCCTTCCCTGCGCTTAGCTACCATGTCTTAGTTTCTGAGATGCCTTTGCTCCTGACACCACTGCAAGGTGGGAGGGATTCCAACTACCCAAACCCCATCAAGAGCTGCTGCATTCACAGCTAAGCCTATCTGGCAGGTGGGGGAAGGGTGCAGGTTAAAATTACCTGAAAAGGAATATGGAAGCTAAGCATGGAGGGGACCAGGCTGCACGGCTCCAGGTCCCAGGAACATATGACATATTCCCAGATGATGACCATGCCAGGAATCTGGCCTTTTTTCAGTGGACTCCTTTTGAAGATCCTGTCCTGAGTGTCTCAGAGGCTAGTTTAGACCCCATGGAGGGGATCTTGGCCCTGGGTCCTAGAGCCTGAAGCCTTATGTGAACATACTCCGTGGAGGCAGAGGTCACAACCCTCACCAGCTTCCAGAAAAACACCTGGAGCCACCACTATGGGAAAGCTTCCTGGGTGGGTTGTATGTGGCAGAGGTGTGCATTCTGAAGGAGGGGTTTAGTTCATGAAGATGCCATCTGAATGAGACACCAGAAGGACCATTCATTGGGGTCAGGTTTAGAACCTTGGTAGGAGCTATGATCATGATTTGGGGATTAGACCCTGTTGGCAGAAATCCTCCTGCCCCTTGTCTTGCTGCCATCTTTAACCTGTCCTTTCAGGAGTGGCCCCATCCCACCAAATAGACTGTTGGTCTATGAGGAGGGATGGTGACGACTCCACAGTACTGATGGCCCTGTTCTCAAAGCGGTGAGGACCCAGGGGCACTACATCGTGGCAGGGAAGACCAGCATCTCACCTAGCATCATATACCCTTCCCTTCTGGAGGACTGCCGTGTGGAATACAGAGTGACCCTCACTGAGGACCGGCTGCCCCACTTAGAGGAGATTCACATCCGGGGACCTGTCCGGGACGATGTGGAGATCCAGGTCACTGATCAGCCTGGCAGCAGGGTGTGGGGTGGGGAGTCAGCAGGCCTCCAGTGGTAGCTCTGAATATCTGCTTATTTGTCTGTAATTCACTCACTCATTAATCCTTGCAGTAGTTATTTGGAGACCTATTACAAGTCGGGCTCTGGGTAAGGTGAAATGCAGCAGGAGCCACTGAACAGGATTAGTGTATTGAAAATCAGTATAAAATGTGCCAGTGTCCAGAGCACGCAGAAGGCCTCAGAGGCCTGAGAGTGAAAGAGAGGGTAGACTTTATGCTGGAATCAGGGACTGCCCTCCAACCAGGAAAGCACGGTGGAGCTGAAGGTCTAGCCATGCATGAGCCAAGGAGTCCCTGTACCAGCTGGCATGTGGGGCCCTTCTTGGGATGGAGGGTGGCTCTTGCTTTTTCTTTGGGGTCAGAAGCACATGAGGCTCTGAAAGCTTTCATATAGGGATGTGCAAGAAATACCTCATTCTGTGTGCTCTGCTAAAGGCATGTAAGAGTGAACCAAAGCTAAAATGGCCTGAGCCTTCACCTTCCATTCTGACCTGGACCCCTTCTGCTGGACCACTTCCTGCCCTGACACTACTCCTGATCACCTTAGCTGTAGACTGCCCCCAACCTCATCAACACTCCCATATTCCCATACTCCCCACCCCAAATGTACTGCCTTCTTGGTACATCTCTGTTCTGTTCCGCATTACTCAGAGCTACTTGGCACTCAAGTCCTGTCTGCCTCCTGGAGTCTGGGAATATAGGACTCGAGGAAATGAAGTGATCGAATGCTTCGGGACAGGGGGATGTGGTAGACACCCCAGGGTGTGCCTGTTCAGGGCCTGAGCTCTCATCTGTCCTGGTGTAGGTGTACAGACGATACAGAGGGGACTATGGGGATCTTACACACCCAGACATCACCTTTACCTACTTTCAACTGAAGCAGCAGGCCACTTGGGTGTGGACTGCTGTGCGTGGAGCTTGCTCAGTGAGCTGTGGGGCAGGTGAGGCCCAGGGCAAGGCTTGCCTAAAGCTCTGCTGGACCTCATGTGGAGGTGGTTGAGTCTTTGCTCTGCCCTTCTAGGGCTGCGCTGGGTGACCTACAGCTGCCAAGATCAAGCTCAAAACAAGGAGGTGAATAGCTCCCTGTGCCAAGGGAGCCCACAGCTACCTGCATGGCAAGAGCCCTGTGTCCCTGCCCCCTGCCCTCCATAGTAAGTACTAAACTGGTCAGACACCTGGCTTGTGGTGACTCCTGTGGCCTGGGCAGACTGGGAACCATCTCTGGGTTGTTTTACAACTTTAGCTGCAGCTCTGTGGACCAGGCTCTGTCAGTGTCCCCATTCGTGAGTGAGGACACCAAAACTTGAGTACACACAGTCACAGACACAGTTTGGTGTGTGGTCACATCTGCTGCCACCTTGTCTGGATGTCCTGAGGCCTCTCTGAGCTCAGGTTCTCATTGCAAGATGGTGGTGACCACCCTACCAGGGAGAATGGTGGGAGGACCAGCACATACATGGCTTCCTCTGGCTTCTGCCACCTGGTAACAGACTAGTGTTAGGACAAGGCCATCTTACTGGGTGTGGGACTAGGAGGCCCCTAGCCATCACTATAAAATACCTTACCTCAGGTTCAGAAGTATGTTAGGGGCAGTCTCCAAGGTTGGTCTTGGAACAACAGCTTGGAAACACAGGGCCTGGACCAGACCAGAGGAAGTGTCCCATCGGGATCAGCAAGACAGACCTGCTTGCCTTCCATCCGATGCCCCTAAGCCAATTGGGGGACCTGGCCACAGGCCTGATGTTCTGTCTCTTTCCTCCTTAGTTGGACAACTGGAGACTTCAGCCCATGTAGCGTGTCCTGTGGCGGGGGTATTCGGGAGCGGCTAGTGTACTGTGTGCAGGCCCAAGATAGTTTCTTAAGGACGCTGCCACCAGCCTGGTGCAAAGCAGTAGCCCAGAAGCCAGCCCCAGAGGTGGAAAGTTGCAACTCCCAGCCCTGTCCTACCAGGTGAGCATACTGGGGAGTGGTACAGTGGGCTCCTTGGCAGGGTTTATCCCTGTACCAACACTAACCCTTGAGGAGGGTCCTCTCTGCCTGAGGGCTCTCATCAGCTCCATCCTGGTGACAGATGGTGGGGCCTGGTCTATGTAAACACTGGGGTGCTCACTGTTCAAGAGGTGCTGGGCTGCTTATCTCCATCTTTGAATTTCTAACACCTGGGTGATGTGGGGTGAGGGCTGTGGTGATGGCACGACACTGGGAATGCAAAGCTCATATCGTCAGTCATAACTGGCTGGATGGTTAGCGTGAGTCCCCTATCTATCTGCCCAGTGGGAGAGCCCTATATCACCTATATCATTGGTGGCCCACCAATGGCCCTGGCTCCTTTCTCTTCTCTCACACATGGCCAACACCGCAATCCTACTCTTACCTGCTCTCTTAGGGTTTTCTTGCTGTGAAGAGACACTGTGACCACGGCAACTCTTATAAAGGAAAATATTTAACTGGGCTTGACTTATAGTTTCAGAGGTTTAGTTCATTATCATCATGGCGGGAAACATGGCAGCATGCAGGCAGACATGGTGCAGGAGAAGTAGCTGAGAGTTCTACATCTTCATCCACAGGCAACAGGAAGTGAACTGTGACATTGGGTGTAGCTTGAAAATAGGAGACCTCAAAGCCCACCCCCATAGTGACACACTTCCTCCAACAAGTCTACACCTCCTAATAGTGCCACTCCCTTTGGGCCAAGCATTCAAACACACGAATCTCTGGGGGGAGGGGCATTCCTATTCAAGCCACCGTACCTGCAGAGGTGTGGTCCAGCCTCAGCATTCTTGACATCATGGTGCTCTAGGCAGCCATCATGGGTGACATAAAGTGAACCATTTGTCACACTTCAACTGGTACTGTGAATGCACATGTTTGTTTCTCGTTCTCTACAACTGGGCATGAAGTGTGGTGGTGGTGGGTTGGGAGGGGCTACCATTGCTTCTGCAAGGCAGCTGAGTAGGGCTCTGCCTTCCCACCCCTGAGCCACAGGTGGAGTATGTGGTTGGTATGCTTTAAGTTCTTTCTTTAATCTTTAAATTACAACTGTGTGTGCATATGCGCTGTTGATACTGCTGTAAGGACAACTTACAGCAGTCAGGTTTATCTTTCCACCTTGTGGGACCCTGGGATCCGACTGTAGGAGTAGAGGCAGATGCCTTTGCCTGCTGAGCCATCTCACTGTCCCAGCACACAGAGTTCTTGTTGAGGAAAACCTGAGGTGTGACGAATCAGTGCTTCAAAGAAAGCCCCTGAGCTTTTTTTTTTTTAATGAGGTCTATATATTGGAATCCTAGATATCCCCCATCCAGCCTCAGGAGTTAGGCTGTACATCCCACTAGGCAGCAGGGGCATAGCCTGATGACAGCCACATGTTATCTTCAGGCCAGAGGTATCAGACCCTGACCCTTGCATGCCCACCTGTGAAGATCTGGCCTCAAGAAATGTGACATGTGTGCCCAGAGTGGGTGACTTGCAGGACGCAGCCACTGCAGGTCCCTGTCTCACAGATGAGACTGCACCTACGCTGGAGCCCTGTTTCAGGACCACATGTTCTCCAGGTTGGGGTCAGGTGAGTGGATGGGGAAGGAGAGTGGCCAGGATTCCTGAGTCCTTTCTTAGCTGGGAGAATGAAAAATATATGTTGTCATCTTCCTGCAGGCCAGAGCGAGGACTCTGTCCTTCTCAGGACAGACACACTTAGAGTGCCTCTGAAAGGGGCAAGCCAGGCTGAGGAAAAAATAGAGCCCGCTAGAAGCATCTGAGAGGGGATCATTTGAACCAAACCCAGGGCCTTCAGCATGCTAGGCAAACACTCTACCACTGAGCTATATCCTTGGTCCTTTTCTTCATCTATTTTAAATTTTGAGACAGTGTCTCACTAAATTGCTCAAGTTGGCCTTGAATTCTCTATAGCCCACATAGCCACTGAGCTTCCAATCCTCCTGCCCAGGCCTCCTGAGTTGTAGGGATCACAGGCCTGTGCCACTAAGCACAGCAAGCAAAGAGTTCATCCAGTTGCTATGAGAGTAATTCTTCCATCTTTTGCCCATCACCCAGGGCCTTTAGGCTGATGATGTTGCTCTCAGGCTGAAAGGCCCTGGATTCTTATGGGCTAGGGACTGCAGGGTCAAGCATGCTTACAAATCCACTCCTGATCCTTAGTTTCCAGCCCCATCCCACAAAGAACACTTAGAACGATAAGGAGCCTGCACAGGTCAAAGTGAGGCACACGGTGAGGGCTTTACCAGGGGCATGACATAAGCCTCTCTAGAGAACAGAAGGGGGGGATCCCTGGTGTGTTTGGAATATTCCCTCTTGCCTCCCAAAATGGAGAGGAGCTGGCGAGCTGGGAGCTCAGAAGCAGAGGTGAGAATGCCAAACTCACCTGCTCATTGCTTTCTTTAGCTGGACACTGTGTCTCTGGGAGAGGAGGCTCCAACCACTGTGGACAGTGACAAAGCAGGAGCTCAGGCAGCACATGTGTGGACTCCTGTGATGGGGCTGTGTTCCACCTCTTGTGGGCAAGGTGAGACTGGGGACATTCATGAAACCTTCTCTCTTACTTCTAATCTACTCACCTTCTGCCTAGATCAGTGCTAAAGGAGGGGCTACCAAGAAAGACAAACTATGTGACTATGGCACTCAGTAAGTCCATTAAATGTGTTTCATGCCTGACTGAAAGAGAAAGATAAATCCTAGAAAGACTGGTACCCAAGAGTGTGCCCCTTAAGTCCTACAGAGCTGTGTGCAAACCGACCACCAAAGTTGAAAGCTGTTTAAAGGTACATTTAAAAAAATGGTGTTGTTCTAAAACTAAACCTCAGTCTTACAATTTTACCAATAAAGACTCAGGAGTCAGATGCTAGGGTAGAAACCTGCTCACTCAGAGAGGCCGAGGAGCAACCAGCTGACCTTCTTTCTTAGCCAATGTCCCAGAAAAGAGAGCTTCTCTTCCACTGTCCCAAACCAGAAAGGCTGCCAAACTCAAAGTCCCCCCCTACTACTTCCTGTGTATTTCTCTATCTACTTTTCTGACTCCCTCTTACTCTCTATGGCTACTTCCTGTCAACTAGTTGCTGACTCTACCTCTTGACCCAAGGCTGATTTTATTTAATTAGCACAATCTCAGGGTTCATTGTGTGATCAAGTATCCCACAAGAAAAAAAAGTGTTCTGTCTTTTCTATTGTGGAAAACGCCCACATACCCCTTAGCCATGTAAAAATATTTATTTGTGTTTATATTCCTGTGTATATGTCTGTGCATCATGTATGTGCAGACATGAAGGTCAAAAGAAGCATCAGATCCCCTCAAACTGGAGTTACAGATGACTCTGAGCTGCCGGGTGGGGGTGCCAGGGACCAAGCCCATGTCTACTGCAAGAGCAGTAAGCGCTCTTAACCACTGAACCATCTCACCAGCCCCAACCAGTAACGTTTTAAATGTTTCACTCATTGGCATTCATCATATCCACCGTGTTATGAAGCCACCATCACCATCCATCTCCAGAACATTCCACCCTTCCAAACTAGACCCTGTCTTCATTAAACACCAACCACCTTCCAGCCCCTGATCACCCACATTTTAGTTTCATTCTCTGTGGATTTGACTCTCACAGACCTCAGCTATGTGGAGTGCGTTATTCTGTGACTGGCTTCTGTTACCTAGGTTCAGACATGCTGTAATGGTGTCAGAATTCCTTTTCCCCAAAGAGTGTTCCACTGCAGAGCTGGACTGTGCTGTTTCTGTCACCTGTGCGTAGATGGACACCTGCTAGCAGCCTCCCTTCCGTTTTTATTGGCACCACTGCTCTGGACATGCGCCTATGTCCCACAGCCTGGTTCTTGGTTCTTCTGGTGAGCACAGGAAGAGGGATTGCTAAGTCATGTTCCAAGCCATGCTTAAGTTTTGCAGGCCCCTCTGCACTGCTTTTCAGAGTGGAATTTTCTTGTTTTTGGAATGGAATTTTACATCCCTATCAGCAGGGCACAGGGTTCTAGTTTCTCCACATCTTTATTAATATTTGCTGTTTTCTGAGTTTTCAATAGCCATTCGATGGGACTGAGAAGAGTGTGAGGAGACACACAATGTCCTGAAACAACCCTAACCACTTGCTTACCCAAACACATCTGTTTAGAACTGACTAGAAAGAGATTCCTAAGGGATAAATGGAGAAAACTAACCCTAATAGTACTTTTTTGATGGACACAGCAGGATCTCAGGTAGTTCAAGCTGCTGTCTAACTATGTAGTCAAGGATGACCTGGAATTCCTTCCTGCCTCCATCCCTTGAGTGTTGGGATTGTAGACTTGTGCCAGCATGTATAGTACTGATTTATTAAATGTCTAATGTGTGTGTGTGTGTGTATGTGTGTGTGTATGCAAGGGTTTGTGCACATGAGTGCAGGTGCAGCAGAGGCCGAAGAGGACATCAGAACCCCTGGGGCTGGAATTACAGGCTGCTATGAGTTGCCTGGCTTGGGTTCTGAGAATTGAATGTGGGTCCTCTGAAAGCACATAATGAGCTCTTAATCACAGACCCTTCTCCTCTCCTGTCTACATATACAGTTTTTGTGCAGTGCTAGGGATTGAATTCAGGACTTTGTGCATGACAGGCAAGCACTCTACCCTGGCCCTCAAGAGATACTCTTTTACAAAAATTCTTCTTCCTTTTGTTTTTTGTTTTGTTTGGTTTGTTTTTTCAGTCTTTTCTTTTCTTCTTTTTTTCTCCTTTTTTTCCCCGACAGGATTTCCCTGTGTAACCTTGGCTGTCCTGGAACTAGCTCTGTAGACCAGGCTAGCCTCAAACTCACAGAGCTCTACCTGCCTCTGCCTTGCAAGTGCTGAGATTAAAGTCGCGCACCACCACTGCCTGGCTTTATTTATTCTTATTTTTCCACTTTTTCACACATACAGCAAGTCCCCCTCCTACTTTTATATCTTTTTGTTTGTTTATTTGTGGCCATCACATTTAAGTAGGATTGCTTACATGAGCATGGGTAGAGGCCAAGAGCCAATGTTACAACAATGTCTAACATGCTTCGCAATAACAATAGCAGCTCTGGGCAGCAGGCATATCACTCCCTTCATTATGCAATCTCTATAAATGATTCTGCTAGGTAGATACTGTTATATGGAAACCAGAGGATCAGAGAGGTTAAGTCAGTTATCCAAGTGCACACAGCTGGTAAGTCTCAGATGGACCTTGGCTTTGGAGCTGACCAGGGAACAAATGCTGTGGGGTCCTGCCAAGCTGGCCTACTGGGTCAACAGCATCCCTGCTCCTCCCGGGCAGGTCTGATGGAGCTGCATTTCCTGTGCATGGATTCTGTCCTCAAGATGCCTGTCCAGGAAGAGCTATGTGACTTGGCCAGCAAGCCTTCGAGTCGGCGGGAGGTCTGCCAGGCTGGCCTGTGTCCTGCTCGGTGAGCTGGGGATGGAGCGCAGGGAAAAAAGTCTGACCCTGGGTTGGTCTCCTATGAAGCCTTGGAATTCTCCTTCAGGTGGGAGGCACAAGTCTTGGCACCATGCCCAGTGACCTGTGGAGGGGGATGGGTGCCAGTGGCTATTCATTGTATGCAGCTGGACCATGGCCACCCTGTATCTCTACCTCACTCAAAGTGCTGGCCAGTACCTAGGCCATCCCCCTTCAAGGACTGCAACCCTGAGCCCTGTCCTGCTAACCTAACCTATCCCCGAGTACCTTGCCTGGGAGATAGGCAGTCCTGGATCTGCATTCAGCTCTGCCACCACCCCCAGATGATGTACATTTGTGGGGCCTGGGATGGTAATGATGCAGGCACATTTTTTTTAAAAAAAAATCTATTTATTTAATTTTTATGAGAAAGGATCTCACTACGTGGCCCTGGCTGGCCTAGAATTTGCTATGTAGACCAGGCTGGCCTAGAACTCACAGAGATCTACTTACCTTTGCCTCAAAGGTGTATGCCCCCGCTCAAGGTCACTTTTTTTTATACTGGGGTTTTGTACATCTAAACAAGCACTCTATCACTGAGCTATATTCCCAGCTCCCCTTTTACTTTTATATCAAGACAGGGTCTCACTAAGGTGTGCACTAACTTCATTATGTAGTCCAGGTAGGCCTTTAACTTATGACCCTTCTGCCTGAGCTTCCCAAGGCTTGTGTGACCTGGCCCATTCAAGCACACATGTTGATGGAACACTGATTCATTGCACACTCTTTACTGAACACCTGCTATGCCCAGGTGCTATCTGCAACCAGAGGGCACAGCAATGACAAAGGAGAAAGATGTCCTGGCCCTCCTGGAACTGACCCTGGGGGTGATGGACAATGAACAAGATAGTGTGATGAGCAGTGTTTGGGGCAACAGAGCCAACCATGGTGGCTAGGAAAGTTGGCATGGCTGATGGCAGGTTCCAGGGTGAGGCCAGTGCTAGGATTTCCATTACAGACAGCCACCTTTGTAGGTTCCTTATGGTACCCCAACTTTTCCTCTCCTGCCTTTTGGATCCAACCTCTGTTTGCCCTGGGCTTCCCCTTCTGTGAAGTGGGTTGGTTTGAATACTCTGCCCACTGTCCTGAGCCTCCTGGTAGAGCAAAAGCTCTCCATGCCCTTTCCGACCTATTTCTTCCCATTGGAAAAATGAGGGGAAGGTATGTGGCCCTTTGGGTTCCACTAACTTCAATTCTTCCCAGGTGGCGTTATAGGCTGGCAGCCTGTAGTGTGAGCTGTGGGGGAGGGCTCGCACGGAGAATCCTGTACTGTGCCCAGGCTCATGGAGAGGATAACAATGAAGAGATCCTGCCTGATACCCAGTGCCAGGGGTTGCCTCGTCCCAAGCCCCACGAGACCTGCAGCCCAGAGCCCTGCCCTCCCAGGTGAAGGTGGGGTATAGTGTGGGAAGGCTATGCCCAGTGCACAGACTCCAGGCAGGACTCCTGGAGATTTCAAGGCACAGTAATAGCTCAGAGACACTGCAGAAAACAGGGCTACTTGGTAGGCCAAGCTGGATGTGGGAGTTGAGGTTCAAATACAATGGCTGGTAGGTTGTCAGTTCTACAGGCACAGCTGTGGGAAGGCCTGCAGGCTCTGTGTATGGGAAGGCAGGGATGCCATTCCCTGCAGAAATGGAAGAGCTACCATCACAGCCTGTCAGGTTTTCTTTTCATCAGGTATATGTAATGATTTAAAATTTTATAGCTTAGAAATTACTTGACACCCAAAGCACATGTATCTTGTCCTTTGTTTTTGCTAAACACTCTGTGTGCCTGTTTTTTTCTTGTATGTTATATTTACAAATTATCTATGGTTTGGTTTTGTTCTTGTTGTTTATAAGACAGTGTCTTATGTAGGCCAGGCTAGCCTTAAATTCTCTATGTAACTGAAGATAACCTTGTATTCTTGAACCTCAGGCCTTCCCTTCCCAAGTGCTGGGATTGTAGGCATGTGCCACCACACCCAGCTAATTCTTTCTTTCTTTCTTTGTCTTTTAAATGGGAATAGCATGCACACACGAGCTCTGGTTACCACTGGGATGTTGTGTGGCCACTGTAACGAGCATCAATCTGTCTGTGGTCTCTCTTCTTTCTAGGGCTCTAGTTTCTCAGCCAGGCATGATTCTTCCTCAAAGAGCACATGGACAACTTCAGTTTAATGGTCACAACTAGGGACATTTGCTATTGGCTCCTAGTGGGCAGAAGGTAGTCATGCCCATATGCAGTGTGCAGGACAGGCCCCCCCAGGACAAAGGGCCATGCAGGGTTAGATGCCACTGGTGGCAAGGTGTAGGCCATATGCCCCTGAAGTGGGGTTTTGGTGTGGCTCATACCATTGCCCTGGGTCCCAGGGTCCCAGAGCAGTACTAGGCTAACCAACGACATGGGCAACATTGTAGTTCATGAGGTCAGTGGAAACCCATGGCCAGTTAGGCATTTCAGTGGCCAGGGAATGTGTGCAGACCATTGTTGAAGGAACTGGGGGTTCTTCAAGAGTCCCCCACAAGTGACCTAGCCTTCACAAAGGCCCAGCTGTCATTGGGGTCATTGGGGTCTGCTCTTCCTGCAGATGGAAAATCCTGTCCCTTGGCCCGTGCTCAGCCAGCTGCGGCCTTGGCACTGCCACACGAATGGTGGCTTGCATGCAGCTTGACCAAGGCCATGACAGTGAGGTGGACGAAACTTTCTGTAAGGCTCTGGTGCGGCCCCAGGCCAGAGTCCCCTGCCTCATTACTGACTGTGCCTACCGGTGGCACATCAGCACCTGGACAGAGGTAAGGGCAGTCTGATACCAGGAGTTCTAGCTGGAGCTAAGCAAGGCATCCACAAGGGGTCTGTGCATGAGGGGGCCTATAGTGCTGATTCATTATGACCCTTGGAAGGAGGGGAGAGTCTGCTGTGGTGCATACTGAGCCATGGACACAGCAAGGCATGGATACCCCCAGCTGGGCTGAGAGAAGCCTGGCATCTGCAGATACTGGGAGCTTCACTACCAGAGACCAGTGTTATCTTGTGACAAGCACCAGAAAATCACTAGAGAGATGAGGGCAGGTCGAGCTTGGTTCCTCTGGGAGGAGCTCACTCATAGTGGTAGACAGCACAGACAGCACAGACAGGATAAACTGTAGTCCTGGGGGCCTGCTCCTCACCTCACCTAACCTTGGTCGGAAGGAATCTGGACATCAGATAAAGAAAGGAACTGCAGGAGGGCAGGACAAACATGTACTTTAGGGTCAAATGAGCTGTAGGTAGAGAAGGCCACCCTGGACCCCTCTTTAAGGCTCTGAGGGACAAAGAGGCCGAGACAGTGATAGCTGGACCCCGAGACCAGAATCTTAGGTCTTGTACACACGTGAAGCCCCACAAAGGCATCTCTTTAGCTCTAATTTCCTCATCTGTACAGCAGAGACACCTGTCATTTACCAGGGTATGAAGGTGTGACATCACATCACATTGTCCTGTGGTTTTTCTGAGAGGGTCACCATGATCTTCCACCTCTTTCCTGACAGTGCTCCGTCTCCTGTGGGGATGGCATCCAGCGCCGGCATGATACCTGCCTTGGACCCCAGGCCCAAGTGCCTGTGCCAGCCAGCTTCTGCCAGCACCTACCCAAGCCAGTGACAGTGAGGGGCTGCTGGGCTGGACCCTGTGCAGGGCAGGAGATTCCCAACTCACTGGCCCACAAGAAAGCTACTCTTCCCAGCCAGACGCAGGCTGCTGTTACTGTTGCTTCTCTGGAGTGGTCCCAGACCCAAGCCCAAGGCCACACCCTCTTTCCAGTCTCCCAGTCTCTGGGGATCCAGGAAAACCTGGAAGAGTATGGTTAGGTTTCTTCCTGCTTCCTGTTGGGGAGGTTTGCGTCTTGACCTGGGCATGCCTGGGCACGCACTCAGGCACTAGACCATGTGCCACTGGGCCTGGGGCCCTCCTTTGCTTTTCATGTTTGAATATGTATGCTTGTGTTTATGTGTACATAGGTTCAGGTAGGTGTGTGTGTGTGTGTGTGTGTGTGTGTGTGTGTGTGTGTGTGTGTG
>LOJH01017780.1:9586-22109 GCA_001685095.1 Ellobius talpinus
TTTCTTGTGGGCTCTGGTGGAGGCGTCTGTCTCCTGTGGACAGCTACATGACTTCTCCTGATTCTGCCTTCTTTCTCTCAGCATTCAGTTTAGTTTTTTCCACCTAGCTCTATTCTGCCATGCTAGGCCCAAAACAGCTTCTTATCAACTAATGCTAATAAAACATATTCCCAGCTTACAGAGGAGAATCCCACATCAGCCCACCAGTTCCCAAATAACTGACACAGAAGCTTAACATTAATTACAAATGCTTGGCCAATAGCTCAGACTTGTTACTAGCTAACTCTAACACTTAAGTTAACACATATTTCTTGTAGCTTGGTACCTTTTATCAGTATGGCATGCCCATCTTGCTTCTTTGCATCTCTTTGAGACTCTCCTGACTCTGTCCTTCCTCATCCCAACATCCTTAGTTTTTGGTTGCCCTGCCTATACTTTCTGCCTGTCTAATGGCCAATCAGAAGTTTATTAAACCAATTTGAGGGACAAATCTTTACAGTGTACAACAGGATTATTTCACTACAAGGGGAAATCCCTGTATTCAAAGAGTCAACTCTTCTAGATACACAGATATCATAGTGCATGTTCTAGATAGACTTTCTTTAGTTTTAGGTTAAGAAATTATTCACTAACATTTTATAGAGAAATTTTGAAATGTTCTAAAAAGTATCTTATAGAAAGTAGAAAATAATGGCATGACTTAGGCATATGACAGATTTTTCAGTAAGATGGTTCTAGCTAACAGTAGATTATTAGTCATATGTGTTCCTATTTTAATATGTATTACCAAATAGTATTATTAAGTAATGTTCAATGCTGTCTTGCTCAGACTTCAGAACACTGTGACAAAATTCCTACTGTGACCAAATCCAGAAAGGATTATTCTGTTCAATTTCCAAGGTTTTATTCTTTATGATATTGGGAGGAGCTTGATGGATAGTAAAGCTACCACCTCTGAGGGCTGGTCTTTCCCCTTATTAATCATCTTTATAAATACTCCCATAGACATCCTTATATGTGTGCTTTAACAATCTATGTGCTCCTCAAATCCTTCAAGTACACAGTCAGGTTTAGTGGCACAATAGTTTTACATTTCAGTTAATTTATAAGTCCAAACCCTGCACCACAATAAAATTACCATGTTATAAAGATGTAGGCTGCTTTAGAGAACAGTAACTTTTGGTCTCCTGCCATGCTTGTGATACAGAGCATATGTGGTTCAGAATATATGTGGTTCTTAGTTTGCTTCTCAGCCATCCTTCCCCCTGTAGTATTCAGCAAACATAACTGATCTTAATGACAGAATCTCATATCTAACCATAAAACTCTCCAAGAATTAGACCAATGGAATGGAAAAACATCTTGACAGTATCATTTACAATCATGGGAGCTCCCTGTGGTGCTAGTGGGTGAAGCTCAAAACTTAGAATTGATTCAAGGCCTTATGGAGTAACTGCATCTGGTCATGTGTACTCTTGTTTACTCTGTAGCATTTAGGTAAATCAACTGAAACACAGACAGTATTGCACTGTATAATACTGATTTATATTGTAGAACACTTTTTAATAATTTAAAACAAGAACCAGTGTCTCCTGTGTTTGTCTGTTATGGTATAGCCTACCAGTTCTTGTAATGTTCACCATATCTGTATAGTAAGTCTGAACTAGAACAATGATGTTTCAAAGCAATTTGTCTTCCTATTTCAACTGTTTTTTAAATTTTGATAATGTATATATATTTCTATGTAAAAAGTTATGGATAGCCGCCAGTATTTAACACAAAGGAAGCAACAATCCATAATATCCCCACATTTCAAAACTGTATACCATCAGATGGATATACTATTATTACTTTTTGTTGCAGGAATATACTCTCATTGTGAAACATCAGTGTGATGTGTTCATAAATGGTTGCTATCAAAGAAATACATCCTAAATACAACAAGAGTTTTAACCTATATTTTTAGACACTGTCCTTAGCTACAGTTTTAATGTATATCTGTGGTGGTTTGGATGAGAATGTCCCTCATAGGTTTAGATGTTTGAATATTTTGTCCCTAATTGGTGGAGATATTTTGGAAGTTTAAGAGGTGTGGTCTTGATGGAGGACAAATGTCTCTAGGGGAGGTTTTTGAGGTTTCAAAAGCTTCAAATCATTCCCAGCATACTCTTTTATTAGATTTTTTACAGTTCAAGATGTGATAGTTCAGCTTCCAACTTCAGGCACCACCATACCAGTGCTCAACTATCATAAACTCCAACTCTCTGAAACTGTGATCCCAAACAATTTCTCTTCAGTAATTACTTTCTTCATGGTATTGTATCATAGCAATAGAAAACTGATAATTAAGTACTGGGGGTGGGCTAATGGTATTATTACATACCCGACATTGTGGTTTTTGGAAGAATATGGAAAAGTTTGGACTTTAGAGTAGGAAATCAGAGCTTGAAAACCAAAGAGTACTGAGTGCTATGCTGACTGTGCAAACACAGATGTCGATGTCACAATGAGAAGCAATGCTAGCACCTGGGACAGAGGCTAAATGTTAGCAGGGACTTGACAGAGTTGCAGAGGGAAGCCTGCTGGTGGGAATGAGCTTTTTCAACAGCATGAGTTGCAGAGCAAAGCCATGCTGGTGGGAATGAACTTTTTCAACAGCATGAGCTGCAACAGTTTTCACAGGAATTGGGGAAAATTAAATTTACTGAATTTCCCTGGAATTGAGAAGATAATTTTTTGTTATCAAGTAGAATGGAATTGAAAGTCAAAATTAAATTATAAAAAGTGATGTTTTACAAATTAAACAAAACGTTTTCTTTCATCAGACCACCAGATATAGCCACCATTGGATTCATGAGAACTTCCTTATGCGTTCTGAGGCAGCAACAGTAAAAATAGTAACATTCGTGCATCCAATAACTACTGTAAGAAATATTGCTCTTTATTCAAATGCTGGGGGAATTAAAAATCTCTAGCTTGGCTCCAACAGACTGATCAAGAAATCTGTATGATTAATTGTGTAACTCAGGTCAAGTGTTTTGTATTGGCAACTACAAAGTAATATGTATTTAAAACAAAAGTTTCTTACTCTGGGGAGTTCTTAACTATTACAGAGTCTGTGATCCTTCTACTGAAGTAGAACAACATTGTGAATCCCCTTGCTTTCCCCTGCTCCCTGAGGAGACCTAGCCACACCTTCCTTCCCACAGTGGCATTTTCAACTAAACACTGTGTTCAAAGACACTATTCCCCTAGCTCTTTGTGTACCTGGACAACCTTGCTTTGGTGTTGTCTTACTTTATTTTAAATATTCTATCTCCTTCTGTCATATTTTATTTAGCTTAACTTTATTGTTTGAGACCAAGAGTCTTTGTTGCTCTTCCAAAGGACCTGAGTTCAGTTTTTACCACCCATGTCAAACATCTCAGAACCACCTGTAACTTCAGCTTGGGGACGCTATGTTCTTTTGTAGCTTTTGAAGGTATCTGCACACATTTGGCATTTATATACACACACAAACACACACACATCACATATGCAGATACACATAAATAAGAAATAAAAGTAATAAAACTTCAAAAATTTAAAAATAAATCTATTACTTCTAGTTTGTCATCTGGTCTTCCCAATGGTTGAGTCCATTAAAAGTAATGCAATGATAATATTAGGCTTAAGTAATGCCAAAAGTGTCCAGATATTAACACAGAAAATTTAGTAGTGGATATTTTCTACATTGTATCACAAGACATCTAATTTCCTCAAGATTAAGTTAAAGAATCTGATAAAAATAATATTGAGTTTCCAAAGTTTCCCATATACGTGTATAAATAGGCCATCCTTGATAGTTTGTATGAGAGTTCTCTATGCCAAAAGAGTCAAAGTGACAGAGAAGAGCACTGAATTCAGGTAGATTATCTATTCCTTTAATCATGGAGGAACTAAGTTTTCTAGTCAATGAATCATTTTCTAATGTCTGTCAATTCCATGCACAAATTACCCCCTGGCTGCCAACAACACATTGGAAACCTGTCAAATGAATTCAAAGTAATTTTTATATTATGTCAGCTCAAGTTCCTTTCAAATTGGTGTCTGCTGTTCTTTGCTGCTACTCATTTATATTGTATGCTTTTAGTGTAAATTGGCATTTTTTTTCTTGGCCAATAGCTTCTTTTTGCTCATAGGCTGTTGTCCTTAATTTATTGATGTCATTCTCCTTATAGGTAAAGATTCTGTTTAAAGAACATTTATTCTGTTTCCTTCACCCTGGGTTTCTTAACAGTCATATTATATATCCTACTATAAAATGTGTGTACTTTTGGTTCATTGAATTGGTCATACACTATGCTGTGTGCCCACCATTATGCTCAGTGCAGGAGAATCAGTGGGGACTTTAGCAAACTAGATCCTAGCTGTCATTGCACCTCAGTGCTCTTGGGTAGACAGAGAAAATGAAAGAAATGAGATACATAATGTGTCAAAGAATGAAAATACCAAGGGAGAAAAAGAAACAAAAGTAAGATTTATACACTATGTAAATGGATCAGAATATTTAGAAACAGTTACGCCAAGGGAAAATGTTACTTAAAATGTGAGTTTGAAGGACTCATTTGTCTCTGCTTGGCCAGAGGACTGGGAATAACAAACAGTATGCTATTGATCCCAAGAGGGTCCAGCTTAATTGAACTTGTCCTGTACAGGAAAATGAGTTCCATGTATTGATTGATCTGGGTGAAGATCTTCCCTTGCCAGTGGTTGGTAGCTACTGTTCACTGGAGTTCAGTCAGCAGGTCACTTAACACAGACCTTTTACTAGGAGACTCTTCCTTATGTGTTATGAGTTATAAATTCTCCTTTCTGTTGTGCTCACATTCATTTCTTTAATATGAATTTGAAATTGTATCTGGAATTTTTTTGGAAGAGAGCTGGAACTCTATGTAATTTTTTTAACTACAGAAGAATAAAGACAACTTTTTCAAAAGTATCTAAGTGGGGGCTGGGTGGTGGCAGCAGCACAAGTCTTTATAATCCTAGCACTCAGGAAGCAGAGACAAGTGAATCTCTCTAAGTTTGAGGCCAGTTTGGTCTACAGAGCTAGTTCCAGGACAGCCAGGGCTACATAAAGAAACCATGTTTTGAAAAAAAAACCAACCAACTAACCAAATAAATAAATAAATAAATAAATCTGAATGGAAAAGAAAAATTTGAAAATCTCAAACCAGCTGATGAAATAAAATGCTTTTTGTAACATCATTGGAGATAAACAACTTAAATATTTTGAGATTTCTTCAAATTAATGTAAGAGATATTTTTCTTATGTACACAAAATAAAGTAGGCTTCCATGAATAGATAGTCTACAAAGAGGGCCATATTAATTTTTTAAAGGTTTTTGAAAGTTGTGTGTGTGTGTGTGTGTGTGTATGTGTGTGTTGGTGGTGACCAGCATCAACAAAACTTTTACATTCCATGGTAGGAATGTGAAGATTAGAATTATTAAACAAAAAACCCAGAGATATTAGAGAGATAAATGGCAGAAACATAGAAAAGCATAGGGAGAGGGAAAGAAATTCAGGGAATACTAAGCCTACCCGTGTTTATTTTCTACATGCTTACATACTTCACTCCAAAAGGGAGGGACGATGCAACAGACTTCATTAACATTTTGTAAGGAATAGACTTGAATTCTCTGACCTTTGGACCAGGTGGAATGGAGCCCCTCTATATCCAAATTACTAATTAACCACAGTCTAGGTCAGGACCTTTTGTTTGTAGCCACACCTGTTGTCAACAACTTTGAAAGAGTAAAAATGAGCTCAAATTCTCTGACCTTTAGTCGATCTAGAACAGACTCACATCTGTGGGCCCCCCATAGTGTGTGTTTGTGTGTGTGTGTGTGCTTAGAGAGGCCAGAAATGCAAATCAGACTCCTTGGAGCTGGACTTACAGGTAGCTATGGTCTGCCTGTTTTGGGAACCTATCTGGGGTCATGTAGAAGAATATCTAGCACTCTTAAATGATCTCTCCATCCCTGATTTTATTTAAATATTTGTGTAGGAGGTTCTTCTGTTTGTGTGTTGCTTTCATTGGTTGAATAAAGAGATTGCCTTGGCCTTTTGATAGGGCAGCCCTTAAGTGGGCAGAGTAGACAGAACAGGATGCTGGGAAGAAGAACAGAGTTAGGCAGATGCCATGTATCTCCTACCTGAGATGGATGTAGGTTAGACTCTTGCTGGTAAGCCACAATCTTGTGGTGATACATATATTTAATAGAAATGGTTTAATCAAGATGTGAGAGTTAGCCAATAAGAGGCTAGANCTTTCATTGGTTGAATAAAGAGATTGCCTTGGCCTTTTGATAGGGCAGCCCTTAAGTGGGCAGAGTAGACAGAACAGGATGCTGGGAAGAAGAACAGAGTTAGGCAGATGCCATGTATCTCCTACCTGAGATGGATGTAGGTTAGACTCTTGCTGGTAAGCCACAATCTTGTGGTGATACATATATTTAATAGAAATGGTTTAATCAAGATGTGAGAGTTAGCCAATAAGAGGCTAGAGCTAATGGGCCAGGCAGTAATTTAATTAATACAATTTCTGTGTGGTTATTTCAGGGGTTAAGCTAGCCGGGCAGCAGGATGCAGCCCACTTCTCCCTACAACAATATATTTTTTAAAAAGCTAACTGCTTCTTTCTTAAGAGAAATGTAAACAACACAAGACTGTGCCTACTCTCAACTTTCTGACTGATGGCATGGAACTCTGATTTTCTTGATGAGGGCTGGAGTGTCAGGATTTGATCATACTGGATAGAGTTCCAGGCTATG
Organism: Ellobius talpinus; assembly: GCA_001685095.1. Taxonomy (NCBI): domain Eukaryota; kingdom Metazoa; phylum Chordata; class Mammalia; order Rodentia; family Cricetidae; genus Ellobius; species Ellobius talpinus. The sequence continues at coordinate 16,405 of LOJH01017780.1, forward strand.
TCACCTGTGGCAGTACTCTGAGTGTATCTAATGGCCTTTTATTTCAGGCAGCAAGGTTCTAGAATAATTCTATAGTGCAGCCTGCAGTTTATTCTAGCTAAGAGAATACCACAAGGTGGCTGCAGTATCTATTTGAGAGGCATGAATGACCATATTATATAAATGGTGTCTTTCCTTTTGCTGAAGGATTCTATCACTGACAGAGTTTTGTGACACTGGGTATCCGTGTCCTGGACATACCATACAAAGACTAGATGCTAGCCTCAGCCTAAATGTTGCAAAACATTGAGGACCTTACTGTTTAGGCACAAATAATTCTTCCAAAAGCTCAAGTTATATTAAGAGAAATCTCCTCTACTGAGCATGCAGACAGGGTCTGGAATCTAAGGTTTAATGACTCCCTGACTTCTATGCTATAGACAGCTTAGATAAGTCATGCCTACACTCCTGAAAGAAAATAAATTATGTTTGTTTTAGTTTGCAAGTGGGTGATATTTTAATGTGCAGTAATAAAAGCTAACATAACACCTACAAGGGAGAAAGTAATGATGATAATAAAAGCAAATACAAACAATTATCTAGTAATTCATATTTAAAGAATTAGTCTTTTATTTTATTATATATATATGCAAAGATTTATGTACAAAAATCATCCATTGTAGCAATTTTATGTTAACAAAGTGGAAAATAAATCCTTTACATCCATCAATGTGTCAGTCATATATAGACAGACTATGATGCAATTGTTAAGGAAATGACAGACTAAGGGATTCATTAGTATATTAAAAGAGGAGAAATAGAGTACTCAACAGTATGTTTAAAAATATTGATTTGTAAGCAAAGACAAAATTAGACAGAAAACTAAGTTTCCATATGGGTCCATTATAGGAAAGATGTAGAATTTAATTTGTTTTGTTATTTGGATTGAATCATATTTAAACAAATTATTATTTTCTTTATTAATCTTGATCTTTGTCACTTTCACACACATATGTAATGCATTTCAATTACTCTTTCCACTCACTCTGCCTCATCTTTCTTCCATTCCTATCCACAACCCCTTCCTAGTAACTATCAGTTCATTTCCCAAGCAGGATTGCAGCCTGATTGATTTAGGAGAATCCTAAAGAGACCGAGCTCAGGAGAGTTAGTCTCTTACTGAGGTTATCCAAGTAGCTAATGAGAGTCCCAAGTTAGGGAAGTTTGGAGGATCATAATGGAGTGGACCAGGATATCACATCTCTTAATTAGCTGCCTGGGTGTCTGGAAAGAATCCTAAGAAAGTACCGGGAAAAGGAGCAAAGAGAAGCAGTTCTCTTGCTGTTTTTAGCCATACCAGCTAGGTGCCTGGAGAGGTTCCCAGACTGAAAGGGTGGAATAATAACAAAAAATTTGGTTCTATGGCTAATGACTACTTTCACAGGCTGTGTGAACTTGCACTCTGGTCAAATCCTGATGCTCTTGAAAGCAAGTAGATTTGTGGAAGCCTAGAGCAGAGATGGAAAGTCTCCCATGCTTTACCCAGTAGCAAGGTTGATGCAGGTTTCTGTTTTAGACAGGATGGATGTTGAGCAGTTAGGAAAGAAAGAGAGAAAACAAATCCCTGCCTAGTGGTGAGGTTGGCCAAATGTCTTGGGACTAATGAATTATTTTAATGGCATGGACTAGAAATAGTTTTCACAAACAGTTTCAAAACCCTCTAGGTGACAAATATATTCAAGAATGTATGAGTCTGGAAGCATCCAGCTCTTTGATGGTTAATGCATTTGTGAAGCTCATGATGCCACCTCCTTCACTTTTCATGTACTGTTGCATTATTCATTGACTCAACAAATAAATATTTGAGTGTTTGCAAGATGCTCTGCTATTTACCAGAGTTTTTAGGTTCTATAAGGAATTCACATGTGAACTCAAACATTTTATAGTCTATCACAGGAGGTTAGAAAAACCAACAATTAGTTGAGTTAATAGATAATTAACAATGTAAATGAAGAGGAAGAATTTTGGCTCTTAAAGGAACATCTGTCTCTTTGCCAGGATGTGTTCAGGACCCAAGAATAGAAACATACTTAATCTGATGATAAAGGATAGATAAAATAAAACTCATTCATAAAGGAATTTCAAGTGGATGGGATAGATGAGTTCTGCCATGTACTCGTGGAAAGCACAAGTATTTCCAAGTAAAGGTACATGTGTTTTTGTCTAGAATACAGTAATTTGGAGTTCTGTAGTTGAACAACTTTATAAGTAAAATTAGATTCAGTCTTATTACTCCGTTTTTGCAGCTTTCTACATATAATTTCCATAATATATAAATTTAGAAGTAACAATTAGCTAACTTATTTAATGTGTACTAAATATTGTACTGTCACTACTTGTTGTTTATTAACTGCAGGTAAAGTGGTGGAATGGGACAATATACTAATTATTATTAATCTGGCTTGTGCTAAGTGGCCATATTTTCAATATATGAATACCATTTCACATTCAGTTTTCAGGCATTTTAGAAAAAGAAAAGTGAAAATGTGCAGAGCACAGATTAGAGAGAAACTCATTTGAGCCTTCATATGATGGGGTTCTTTTGGGACTGTACAGTTCACCATTCAATAGTTGTTGTCAATCAGTACTCCTGAGACTACATGCTTATAGTCTACTCCCCATCAGCCACACCATTAATATGTCCTGGCTTGATTCATAGTCTCTGTGGGAAACAAAAGAAAATTTCATTAGGCAAGATATTTCCAAGCTCAGAGATACCTCTGTGTCTGAAGATATAGTATAATAGGTTAAGGTCCTTATCAAATGTTCATTTGTTGTTCAGCACATGTAATTTGTATGTAAGGCCAAAGACCAAATATTTCTGCATCATTAGAATCAATTCAGATAATTTCTTATTAATAAAATTGCTACCCTCAAGCACATCCCACTAAACTTTGTGTATTCATACTCATTGTTAAATTGATTTTTTGCTAATATATTTGGAAAAACATTCAATGAATGTATTTTGGATCTTCCTAGACAGATTTAAATTGAGAACTGAGGAAGGATTCATAGTTTTCAGTAGTAAATTAAATATTCTAAAAGCATTTAAAGCAGCAGAGTCAAATGGTGAATTCTGCAATCTGGGAACATCGGGTATAAAGCAGATGGTGAGTAGTTATTTTTGTATCTGTAGAAGAGGACAGGTAAAAAGTAAAAGTACTACAGTAAAAATGAGTGTGCTGGATAGTTACAGATATCTGTCTCACAGCTGTACCAGAAAGAGGTCGATCAGGAAAAGTACCAACACATGTCAAGAACTTTCATAGAAAGGGAGTCTCACAAAAACTCCATGCTACACAACTATTAAACACATGTGTAGGGCCTAGGTTACACCCATACAGGCTCCCCTATTGTCGGTTCAGGCTCAATGGGCCCCATGAGTCTGAGTTTATTGATTCTGTGGGTGTTCATGGGGTGTCTGTGACCCTTCTGGCTCCTACAATTATTCCCTCTTCTGTAGGATTCACCAAGTTTGCTTAATGTTTGACTGTGGTTCTCTGTATGTATGTCCATCAGTTGCTGAATGGAGCCTGTCTGATGGTGATTATACCAGGCACCTGTCTACAAGTATAGCAGAATATCATTAGAAATCATTTCATTTAACTTTATTTTTGTGGGGTTGTTTGGTTCTATTCTAGGTCTCTGGCTCTATCCTAGGTATCTTAGGTAGCTATAGAGCTACTTTTTTTAAAGTTATGACCAATGTACTTGCAATTGTACCACAACACCTTTACTGAAATTTGGCCTAAGACCCTGTATTTAGTTGACAAAATTTTTACTAAGTATAATTGTGTTCCTAGAGATATGTTATTCAGATGAGGTTAGCAAGTCTAAAATTACACCTGAAAATTTTTTGAATATTTACTTAGTTCCTATGTAATATGTTAAATGAGTCCATATCTATGGAAAATGACAAGATAGACACAAAAACATATCCTGCTGTAAAGTGTTGTAACAAGAGGGCTGTTCTATTATAATAGATGTTTCAGGGTAAAACCAGCACATTCTGATGCAGAATAAAGGTGATGAACAGCTGCTTCAAAGAGTATTGTCTGAACATTCTAATATTTCTTTAAAATTTTGCAGCTACTGTGTACAGCATCTGAAAGCAAACATGGTACATAGCTCCAAAGTCCATCATCATAGCCAATTAAAATGTGAAGGAGGAGCCGAGAGTGGATGATGCCTCTTCATCTTAATCTCCAGCACTCAAGAGGTAGAAATGGGAGTTTCAAGACCAGATGGTGTTGCAAAACAAGTTTACTCTGAAAAAAATACTCATTGGTAGAGCATTTACACACACACAATGAGAGAGAGAATGAGTGAGAGAGAGAGAAGAGAGAGAAAGAGGGAGACAGATGCACACTTGGGATGGACTTGAGAGGGGAGCATGTTATAATTATATTTTATAATAAGAGAAAAAATTAAATAGCTATTTTTAAATGAAGACACGCAAATATACAAGAATTATATGAAAATTTGCAAAATTTTCTTCTACTTTTTCTGTAGTCTTTAGAGAAATACAGACAACAAAGAAGCAACATGTCACCAAGAAGACTGTATCTTATCAAAAATAAAAAGATAACTGCTGGTGAGGATGGGGATAGAAGCCAATTCTTGATATCTCTGATAGAAATCTAATGAATATATCTGTTTATAGAAAAGTAGGCTTCATTAATATTTTATTGAAATAGACTTTAAATACAATGTATTTTTAATTATGGTTTTTCCTCTCCCAACTCTTCTCTCATCCTCCCCACTTGTCCACCCAGCCAAATCCACACCCTTTCTTTCTCTCTATAAGATACAAATAGGGATCTAACAAATGATTTTAAAATTAAAATAAAAAAGGATGAAACAAAAGTAGATAAACCAGAATATGACAAAAGAAACAGAAGAAAAGTCAATGCAAAAGCTCAAGAAACACATATAGATGCAGAGACACACTCATGCACACAGAGATAAATCAATCCCATAAATGACAACAAGAAACCATAATAGATATGTAAGGTTTTAACCCTAAAGAAAAAATCCCTTAGGAAAAAATTATGACCCCCCCAATGCTACTGAGTTTGGTTTGTGTTGGCCATCTACTTCTGGGCATGGGACCTGGTGTTCAGAGTGGTTTGCATACCCAGTAAGACTTCATTGAAAAAACCAGTTTTATTATGATCTGAAAATCCCTTTTGTGACAGTTTGACCAAGGGAAAATGGAGTCAGAATGGAGAAGATAAACTTGAAGTCCTGTTTTATTGATAGCACCAAAAGCCTAGAAATGAAGCCACTTAAGTGTCCATCAGATGATGGACAGGAACATAAAATGTGGTACATGCATGGAATGGAATAGTACATTAAGACACACAAATCCTACTCTTAGTGGCAATGCCACAGAAACAAAAATTTCAGATGATCTTTAATGAAATATAGGAGGCGTGGAAACACAAGATCCACATGCAATCATTTCCATGTGTAATAGAAAGGTTTTGATCTCAGTACTTGAGAGCTGAGTGATGGTTAGAATTTGATGAAGAGTAGAGATAAAGAAGTCCTGGTCTACAGAAGCTTCATTCCAGAGTTAGAAGGCTGCTCTGGGAAGATGCTGCATAGTAAGAGAAGGGGAGGATGGGGAGAGATTTGGGGGTTGGGATGGTTAGAATAGAGGA
>LOJH01017781.1:0-10936 GCA_001685095.1 Ellobius talpinus
CCTCCCTGCCTGCCTGCCTGCCTGCCTGCCTGCCTCCCTCCCTTCCCCCCTTCTCTCATGTCTCTCTATGTATTATTTGCCATCCTAGTATAAAAGGTGCCAAAACTCGGAACAATTTTTTTTACTGTGAATTAAAAAAAACCCTTAGAAATAATAATTACATTTCACCCTACTTCTTCAAGCTTATATTGATAGTTATTAAATATTATAAACAATATTTAATAATTATTAAACATATTGCTTCTTTTTCTGTGTACTTGCATATTATAGAATTTAAATTCTGAGAAACATGTTTTAATTCTTCCACCTTACTTTCTTCCTTCACCTTTATTCTTCCTTCACTTTCTTTCTCCTTAAGATAGGTCTTTGCTCTTAGCTCAAGCTGGCTTCTAACTAATGGTAATCCTCCTGCCTCAGCCTCTCAGGTAATGGGAATACAGGTATAAAAAACTATGCCTGCCTCTTTCTTCTTCTTAGTCTTACCTAAAAACTGGAAAAAATAAAAAGCAGATTCTCCTAATCAAACGAAGCTGATAATTTTGTTTTGTTTCATTGTCCCTTTCCTTTTGGAATATTTCCAGCAGACTGTCTAAGAGCTTCTACGGTCAGCTCCCTGTTATAAAACCATTAGGAATATCTATATTCAAGGTTGATGCCTTTCTCTGTATCTTCCTTGGAAAACAACTGCCAGGAAATTTGTAACCAAAAATCATGCAGTTCTGTTAGTGCCAATTTAAGTGGTTTCCGAAGACTTCTACACAGCTTCCTTATTACAGTGGAGCTTGAGTAGTATAAAGGTGTGCATTGAGCTAATGGCTGCAAGGTTGTCTCTGAGCTTACTCTTTATAATTCATTAAGCATATATAATCAACAATCCAAGATAAATTTTCCTGCCTGATACTTGGAATGTTTTTATTTTTGTTCTGTTCTTTCAATCATAATTCCTTTTATGAAATAAATGTATTGATGCATTTCAATATGGACTTTATTTCTCATTATAACTCATTTTTTAGTAGTCATTTTGTAATATAACATGGTTAATTCGGAAAGGTTTGCCATTTTATAATTTTATTCAGACATTGGTAAACTATAAAATCCAAATGAACAGTTTTCAAGGAGGTTCTTGTTAGTTGCGATCTAATGTAAAGACAATAATAGAAGCATATAGATAAGTCAGCTGCTTGGTAGTAAGAATGTCATTTGGAAGGTGGATGGAGTTCAAACCTCTGTCTCCTGAATAATCAGCTCTTGATCTTATGCATTTTCCTGTGCCCTCTGAAGGTTCTAGTTGTCGTGGGTGTAGGATGTGTGACCTTACCTCCTTGTCAAAAGAGTTTAGTGACTGAGCTACTAAGTGTGTTTAATTCAGTATCCTTGTTTCTATTAGGTAGCATAGATGTGGAACAGATTAGTGAGCATTATAAGATCCACACATTGCAGGGCAATGATGTGAAGGTCATTTAATTTTATTTGAAAGATAAGATCAGCTGCTTGTTCATTGGCAGGTCAGTGGCAGACATGTATGTTGTAACGGGCATGTGATTGACTCTCCAGTAAGCCGAAGACAAGAGGATACATTGATTTTCACTACTAAGTCAAATGCCAGGGCTTTGTTGGCAGCCTGCATTCATTCATATATAGAAAACTTTCCTTATTCCCAGCAATGTCAAATTGTCTCTTTTTCTTTTTGATAGAAGATAATGTTTTATGATAATGAAAGGGGGCACATATCTGTCGATCTCATACCATTTATTCTACAGGAGAGAGCCTTGTAACATGTGAATGAAATTCCTAGCCCAGGGAAATTATTTCCAATCTCAACCAAGCTTAAGTGAGTCAAGGAGAGATGGCTTGTGGAGACTCACAAGCACATAAATGGAAACTGAGTAATCACAGTTTGCCTGGAAGATGCACCTCCCCTGGGTGTTATGTGTTAGAAGAGTAAATATCTCTTGATACTGATGAGAATGAGGAAGTAGAATGGGAAAGTGTAGAAGTTGTGGCTGAGTAGTTTCTAGGCTGGTGTGCTAGTTACTTTCCTGTTGCTGTGATAAAACACTATGTTCAAGGCAACTTATGAAAGAAAGTGTTTAACTTGGCTTAAAAGGTTAAGAGTCCATGATGGGGGAAGGGTGAAAAGGGGAAAAGCTGAGAGCTCATGTCTTGACCCATAATTATAAGGAAGAGAGGGAGAGACAGCGCACATTGGGAATAATACAAGTCTTTGCAAGCCCCAAAACCTGCTCCCAGTAATACAGCTCCTCCAACAAGGCTACCCTTATAATCCTTCCCAAACAGTTCTCAACTGGGGATCAAGTACTCAAATATGAGACTATAGGGACCATTCTCTTCCAAATTACCACATCTAGTGTTCATGTATATGTGTGTGTATATTGCTTGTCTCACTGCTGTGAGTCTATATATTCATATTTGAGTGTTCCCAGAGGATTCCCTCATGCTTGTTGCAACATGAACACCTTCCACTGACCTACAATGAACAAAGAAGTTGAATCTTATTCAATAAAATCACCGGAATATTGGTGTCCTCCTACTGTTTGTGTCTTGAAACCCATCTTCTTCTTGTCCATGTCTATGATGCCTACAGTAAAGACAGTAGCTCACACAACTGTGACAGCTCTGATATTGGATTCTTCTACAGCTCTGAGATGCAGTGTGGGTATCATGGGTGTGTTCTTTGTGTGTATGATGTATTTGAGTATATGGGATGCAAGTATGTATGCACATATGAGCAGGTGTTTGTGCAGACATACATGTTTATGCAAGAGCCCCTCTTCCAGGTTAGCTGAGATATTGAAGACACCACATATTAGTGACTCTTTAGCTGTTAGATCATTGACCCATCAGGTCCCCAGGGCAGGCTTTTGAGCACCATGTTCATATGACATTTGGTGTGTCTTCAGGCCTGCTTTGCTGTCTTTGCTTCTCTGAAGTTTGGCTCACAATGTAGCCCTGATATGTATGGTACTCAGTGTACCCCAGGCAGGCCTCTAACTTCTAGCTTAAAGCAGTACTCTCTGAGCCTCAAGTGCCTAGATTACAGGTATCTGCTACCATGCCTCACTTAGTTTGGCATATTATTATTATTATTGAAAGCGTGTCATATAGGTCAGGTTGGCCCTGAACTGTTTTGTAGTCAAGGATGGCCTTGGACTTCTTACTCTCCTGAGTGCTGTGATTATTGACATATAATATATTACTACACCAGATTTTATGCTCTTCTGAGGATGAAGCTTAGGGCCTACTGAATGCCAGATAAACATTCTACAAAAAGAGTTAGACACAGATTCCAAAATCACAGGGATTTGGAGACCTGTAGTGGGTATGTTTGCCCCTTCCACAGACTAGAGGAGATGCCATCCTACAGTAGAAGGTACTCTGCATGACCCTTTCCTGGGGTAGTCACTGTAATGTTCCTTACCTAAGGATACTAGTCTTCAGTACCTTGCACCAGTGCCTCTCCAAAGCTGACAGTCTCATTCCATTCTGAGTTTTCTCTCTGAGTCTCTCTTTTCCTTTCCTCTGCCCTCTTTTAGTTTCCGTGCCTGGTCCATCGTTATAGGTGGCAACACACAGGATATGCACTCCAGCTTCCTTCTAGGGCTATTCTGTGCGGCATGCCGCTGCTGTCAATTGTAGGTGATGACAGGTGACCTCCCCTGAGTCCTACTAAGACAATCTGTAAAATGTGCACAAGTGTGAAATAGCATAAATGCTTCCTTCCTATATCTGCAGTTTTCCTGTGGGCCCTTTATATTCTAGTCCTCATGGTTTTCTCTGAGGGAAATTAGGTATTGCATTTCTGTTCAAGGAAATAATCTTGGGAGAATTTACTTGCTATTTGAGTATCATGCATGCATTTGCAGTGGAGATAGAACAGGGTGTGTTTGAAGGTCAGTTTTCTCCTCTGACACAATGAAGGATTAAGAAAGGCCCAGGTGGATGCATTGATAATTCTGGGGCACATGATACTTCATTTTGCAAAAGGGACCTAGAATGCATAGGGAGGAAATGATGAGTTACCAAATTAGGGGTGATCTCTATGAATGCTTTTATTCTTCCAGCTTCTAAGAATCAATTACCTTGCCCTGTCTCCCAGTTTTAAAAGACAAAGCCAAACTTGACCTCCTTATTTGATTAATACCCCTCGTTTGTTCCACCAAAAGGAATGTAGGTCATTTTGCAGGGTTGCAGATTATTTGGAACCTGCTGATTTCTTAGGTATGTGACAGGTTGAGGTGTTTCTGTTCACCCCAAACATTTCAAAAAGACATGTTTCAGTGTTGTTTCTTTTAGCAGTGATCATAACTGTTCTTTTGCTTTATGAAACTGCCCATTGAATAGGTCAGAATTCCATGGATCTTTCTTGTTTTCTGCCTAAGTAGTTGATTTTGGTTGATAACTGAGGGATATGTAGTTGACAGGAGAATTGAAAACAGGTACAACACCAATAATAATCACTGTGGTTGGTGAGGACCTCTTTAGAGAGTTTGGGAACATTTTATTTCTAGGTTAGCATTTTCTTAGACACTAGGCAGTGGCCAACCAAGGCCTGGCAGCCTGGATTTCAACTCAAAGTTTCTTCGCATTGCTTGTCTTTTGGGTGCTGCTCCTCCAGTGTTGGAGTAGGAAAAACCAACCTGTATAGCTTGCCTCTGGAAGAAACTCAGCCATCTGTGGGTGTGAGTGTGGATCCCAAAGGTTGTTGTGTGAGTGCTCTCTCTCCTCGTTCTCCCCCCCCATGGTTTGATGTTTTGCACACTCAGAGTATTGTTCAGGCAGTATTTTTCTAATCATCATGGTAATGATATGATAGAAGTGAGTTCCATTTACCAAGGGACTGTTTGTGGGTCAGCAGTGAGCTGTATTTCACACATATAAGCAGCATCTTGTGAGAAGCCAATAGAAACAGATGCTACTCTCATTTGCTAACTTAGAAAGTGGGGTTTAGAGAGAAAACTTATAAATCAAAGACCACCCAACAAAATGGGCCAGCTAGGTCTCATCTTTGATTTTTTTTGTTGTTGTTGTCTTACAATATGCTTTGAGCCACTCTCTTACCTAACTTCCTATGAAATTATGTGTGTACTAAAATCAGAGTATTTAAAATTCACTAGGTGAATTTGGTATTTAAGGTGCTGTCACTGTAAATCTTCTCTCTCTGTGTGTTTTTCATCTTTTCTATAAGTACTGAATAAGCTCTTGGCAGTAATTCATGTAAACTTTTTCTTTGTTATGCACCAGGGGTTACTTCTGCTGCTAATAAATGCAGGCCTCTTCCTTTCACATTGAGTACATGCCTGTAAATTGACCCCTGGAACCCATGGTGTTGAAACAAGATTCCCTACTTAACTTTAACACGAGTGAACAAAGAGATCATTAATTAATGCATGTGATTACATTTGTAGCACATGGATACTTTTCTAAGTGAGAAGAAGTTGCTTAACTTCTTTTAATACGAATATGAGTGATTAGCTTATCCAAGGTCAGATGAGTCACTGGGAAGAAGATGGTTTTTGAAAGGCTAAGTTGAGCACCAGCCACAAAGATTTCTCTGATTTAAAACAGAAGGTGTTGAAGTGGAGAGGAAGGATGAAGTATATGCAAAAGGGCATGAAAGAGGATATAAAGTTCCCTCCCCTCCTTTCAACTGTGTCATTGTGTGTGTGTTGGATAAGTATATAAAAATGTAATTGAAAGTATGCATTAGAGTTCTCTAGGATCAGAACTGATAGAATGAGAAAATTGCATATATACACATGTATATGTACACACACACAGCTGTATTAGAGCGAGTTACAGGCTAGCATCCAGCTAGCTCAACAATGGCTGTCTTTTGATGGAAAGGCCATAAATCTGCTAGTTGTTCAGTCCATGAGTCTGGATATCTTGGCTGGTCTTCTTCAGTCTATGTTGGAATCCCAAATAGGTTCTAATACCAGCAAAGGAATGCCTCAGCAACTGAGTAGATGAACTTGGCAGTGAGTGTGAAGGTAAGCAGGGATGGGCAAAAGATTCCTTCTTCCATGTCCCTTTATGTAGACTGCCACCTGAAGGTGTGGTCCAGATTTAGGGTATGTCTTTTCACCTCAAATGATACAATGAAGAAAATCCTTACAACAAAGTGATTTAATAAAAGAATGAAGCCTTTTCCAAACTCTAAACTTTACTTATGAAGGAAAATTGTATTTTTCCTTAAAAAACAAAAACAAAAACCAAAAATGTATACTTGTGATGTGTAAAATATTTTCTTCCTTGAAAGTGGTACTTTCCTTACATTGTTTCCAGACTAAATCATAGGAACTTACGTAGGCAGTTACAGTATTTTTCTTTTCTTTGAGATAGGATCTTGCTAAGACTTTGAACTTATGGCAGTTCTATTCCAGCTGGAACACACTGCTACATTTGGTTTACAGTGATTATATTTTATTAAAGAGAAGTTCTAGAATGCTAAAGACTTTTATTAACTCCTTTATTTATTACAGAATTTGGTGTCATTTTATTAAAAACAAGTCAGCAAGTGACTTTGAGTGATTTCTGAGTCAAGCTCAGATTAGAAATGTGGTGTTCTTCCTGATTTTAGTTACAGAACATCTTTCTCCTGTGTGTTGTATATGTGTGTTCATTACTACAAGGTCTTTTCCTGGTTTTTGTGGATGCTGAAGATTGAACTTGGGGCCTAGTTAGTGTTAGTTATATGCTTAAGCACTGAATTATACCCCTGACCCTCATTCAGGTTTTTTGTTGTTGTTTTGTTTTTACAATGAAACAGTACATTTTTAGACAGATGTGTTTTCAAATTTTACTTGAATAGGAGTGTGTCCAAAGAGAGCCGTGGGGTGAGGGAGCTCTTTGTCAGATGCCTTTCATGCCACACAGGGTGATAGTGAGCACTGTCTTATGTGTGTTGATAATAAGTGTGAGGTTCCTTGCAGGGTTTGAACTTACTAGAGTAAAGAAATGGTGCCTGAACTTCTTTGATTCTTACAGATGCTTCATAGCCTACCATGTTATTACCTCTAGTTTTTTATACCTAGATTTTATTTGATGAAATCAAATTGAAGGTTAAGAAGGTAGGGACTGAGGACTTCTGAAAGGTAGATGTTGATCTCCAATGCATTGCAGTGGAGACTGGGAGCAGAACTGATCCAGAGCTTGATATCTGTGTTTCAGGCATAGTAGCCTGGCTTGGCTCCAGGTGGGATGGAATAAAACTTTTTCCTCTGTATTTTGACATTTCACCTCCTCCATTCTTATCTCACTGTTAACCTCTGTGCATTATTCTGCTGGGGATGTGTTTACTGCATTACTGCTTTATCTCACGTTGCAAGGTCTGTGCTCTTTTGAGTTTTGATGGTACTGAGTTATATTTTTGCAAGGATCATATATATGGAGCAATAGTAAAAAGACTTCTTTCCACCTGAAAAAAATCCTCAATTTTCCTTAAGGGACGCTCACTGTTTGAATTACCAGTCCTATGTGTATTTTGTGGTGGGGGAGCAATTAAAAACAAACAAACAAACAGTGTGTTGCAGTCTACCATTCCCTTCCTTTTTAAAAAAAGATAAGGCTGCATATACCAGCCTAAGGAAGAATTATTAGCAGAATATTAGTTACTGCTAATAATTACTTAGAAATATCTGGCTATCACATGAGTATTGTAGGTTTTTTTTATAAAAGCAAGCACAAAAGGTTTTGCTAATTGTTTTACATGCATATCAATAAATTGCACTCAATTTTAAGTGAGTAATTACATTATCCTAGAGGCTTTCTTTATTTAGTTTAGACAAGATAAGTAGAGCACATTTCCTTACTTGATGGAGAGAGTTCCTTAACTTGCATACTTACTCTATCATTCTGTAAGTCACATCCAGAAAGATGGTAATAATACCAAATATGAATGTCCATCATCAAACAAGTTCTTTCCCTGGCTCTTCTACCCATAGTATTCACAGTCTGGTGAGCACAAAGAATTAACATGTTGACTTGCATGAACTTCATTCAGTTCTGTGACAAATAGAGTGTTAAGTCACATGCTATGGTCAGAATGTGTTTCTCCAGACTTCATATTGAAGTTGGGCTAGAATTAAGAATTGGAGACTTCTGGGAAATGTGCATGTCATATGCAGACACAATTGAGAGGTGCTATATTAGAAAGCAAAGAGTAGTTCTCATTGGACTCTAAAATGGATGACAACTTGATAAGGTTAATTAATTAAGGTTAATATTGGAGCAGATTGTTTTTAAAGAGCAATAATAGATATTGAAAAGACATTATATTGATTTCCCATGAAGAAGACAAAATAAATGTTAACTGCCCTTTCTTGTCAGGATACCCTGCCAAGGTGACAAATGAATTTTATTTCCTGATTCTGTTAATAGGTTGGGGTCAGGTTACCTTAGTTTGTCTTATGTCATGTGAGGCTGTCATCTGAGTTGTTCCTACTTTACTGCTGACATTATTTGAAATAGAGTTTCCAAAGCATATTAAATCTCATTTATGTATGCAGACAATAGTAGACACTTTAATAAATGGCATGCAATTTCCTATTGGCTATTTAGTTTTAGAAAGTAGTGGGGCTGATCTTGCTAAAATCATTCCCAAAAATTGTACAGAATCTTCATATAAAAGGACTGACTTCTTAGCTCAAATTACACATAGTTGTATGTAAATGACAAAAGGCTTTGTTACTAAAAACAATCTTTTCTGTGTATATAAAAGGATTTAACTTAGAATCTGGTTAGTCAAGTGTATTTATCATACATTGATTTGCTTTGAGAATGCCATCAACTTATTTGGTGGTGTATACTGTAATACCAACATTTGGGAGGTTGAAGCAGAAGACTGTGAATTTGAGGCCACCTGAAACACATTTTTGTAAAACTTGAGTTGTTGCCTTGAGTCCTTGGAGGGTCAGACTGTGGAAGGATCTGAAAGCTGTTTTTGGAATAAAAAAATTTTAACTTTAGAATTTCAGTTGTCAGTACTGAGATTTGAGAACTTTCACAATTTTTCTTACGGAATTAGCATAGTCTCCGTATACATGTGCCTTAAAGGAGTATGAAGCACTTAATTATTTAAAAATAAAAAGTGTAGGAACACCCACCGTCCAGTTGCCTTCTGCAGTCTGAACTTGAGTCAGGGAATTATGTTTTATTAGTATCAAAATTTTCCCTGTCCATAATTTTTGTTTTGTTCTTAAAATCTGGAGCAGGAGACTTCATTTGAGGAAGATTCTTGACTGCTATAAGTAGGAATGATTGTTTATGCATTTCTTTTTATATTAGCTATGTAATTTTGACTTTTGTGATGATTGTCTATACTCAGTAGTAGAATAAACCCCAACAGGTTCTGCTTATAATTGCAGTTAAAAAGCTTCAGAGCACTTTCCATATAGAAAAAAAAATAGTCCCATTTTATTTCTAGAATGAGGCTTTGCTACTTGGAAACATTTTATACCACTGATTTTTCTAGCATTTGGTATTCTCATTTCTTATTTGTAGAAGATTCAAGAATGTGGGACATCTTGACTGTTTAAGTGCTTTCTATTTTCTGGACATCTCAGTTTTTGCTTTACTCATTTAGCCTGATACTAGAGAAAGATTCTTGGTGACCTCGGTGTTCCCCTAAAGTGGCTTCTCACTGTCTGAGTCTGGTAGATCCTGAAGGAGCTGTTTCTGGTCATGGGGGAGCCAGTTTCCCACCTGGATGCATTTAAATTTGGCTTGTGGAACTTATGGATTGTTACACAGAAATTTTCATGGTATGAGAGTCAGTTTAGTAAAGGTTATACTGAAGAATTTTCTTATTTTGTCTTAAGGATCACTAGAACAATGTATTGTTGGCAGTGTGTGTGATTCATTGTGTTACACCGTTTGATTTTCGGGGTGCTCAGTGTTTTCAAGTTGTGTGTGGTGTCCATTTCAGTCCACATTCTTCACAAGTATGTTATTTATGAAGTGACAAAGCATGGAAACTTTTTTTTCCCCTTTCATTAAGGCCTGAAAAGCTGACCATTTTTATTTTGAGGGGAGAGTACTGAAGATACATTGAGAATCTTGTTAAAAGTAAACTTGTCTGTTCTTTTCAAAAGCTTCTTCTTCTGGCATGGGTATCCAGAGATTTAAAAGGTAAAAGCTTTCATTATGTTTCAGTTGAATAATTTTGGTGGAAGATAGGGTGCATAATACATTATCATATTATGGTGGAAGGTAAGAGAAGAGAGATGGTTTATGTGAACAGAATATTTTGGGCATATTAGCAAAAATTGCTGTATTTAAGACATCCAGGTGACTTTTTTTTCTTATTCATGAGTCAAAGAACCAGGTGACATTTTTACACCCTCTTCTAACCCCCTTTAGTGCTTGGCATATAACTGAGGGCTTTGTGAATGCTAGATTAGCTGCTAGTCAAGTGCTTTACCACTGATCCACATCCCCAGCTTTCTCTTGATGCCTTCTGACCCTTGAAACACTGATGTGTTTGGTTCAGAGGATTTTGACAAATCCCCATAAATACCTGTAAGGATGTCTATAGTTTGAGGTAGTTATTCAATATGTATGTTAGAAGAGTTCTTTTCAAAGGGTAAAGCAGCTCTAGGGGTTTGGTTTTTTTGCTTGTTGGGGAGACAGTGCTTAGTCTCCAGAACCTACATTAAAAAGCCAGGTGTGATAGCACATCCAATCCCAGTTGGGAAGGTTGAGACAGCAGTCTGGGACTTGTTGCCTGGCCAGTGTAGCCTATTTGATGAGTTCAGGGCTAGTGTAAGACTTTCTCCAAAAAAGGAAAAGAATAAAAGGGTTGATGGTGCTTGAAGATGACAGCTGAGGTTCATCTCAGTCCTCCACATACAGGCACTTACAGGAACACACACACGCACACACACACACACACACACACACACACACACACACACAC
>LOJH01017782.1:0-10888 GCA_001685095.1 Ellobius talpinus
CCCAGCATTCAGTTTAGTTTTTCCCGCCTACCTAAGTTCTGCCCTGCTATAGGTGCAAAGCAGTTTCTTAATTCACTAATGGTAATCACAGCATACAGAGGGAAATCCCACATCACAGAGCTCTGTTGCCCAGAACTGGGAGGGAAATTAAAATGTTTAAATTTTCTTTTTCCTCTCAAAGACCTTGTCATCGGAAGGAGAACTCAAGACACTAAATATTGGAAGCTCAAAATATGATCAGTATTGAAATGCGTGTTGAGGAAGGTTCCCACTAGCAGGTCACTCTGAGATGTTCCTAAGAAGGTAAATTTAGAAATTCACCTCCCAGGTGAGGGTGTATAGTGGGCTATCAGATATTATCTCAGGGGTTCAGTTTTGGTGTGAGGGTTTGACCCCAAGACCCTGGGTATGCTTAGGTAAGTGCTCTGTTGCTGAGCTCTCTTCTCAGCCTGAGACTTTTGTAGCCTAATCTAGAAAAAAGTCATGTTTCAAGAGTATAAAGGAGATTGCCTGGAATGTTTTATCTTTGTAGTGCCTGCATGTATGTATGTGCACCATGTGTGTGCTTGTTGTCCCCAGAGGCCAAAAGAGTGCATCAGATCCTCTAGAACTGGAGTTACAGATGGTTGTGAACCACTTGTGGATTCTGGGAATGGAACCCCAGTCCTCTGGAAGAGCAGCCAGTGCTCTTAACTGCTGAGCCATCTCTCCAGTTCTTGATATTTTGTTCTTAAAGTTAAAAGAAGTAAGGAATAAAATTTTTGGCTGTTTTCTCACTTTTGTTAAACTTATTTCATGTCTTATAAGTTCATTGTTGACAATATAACATGTTTTTCATTTAAACAGTAATCTAGAAAAGGTCAAATTAACAAAATTCAATAAAAATAAACCTTAATTACTTGAAAGCATTCTAATAGTGCCACATGCATAAGCATATTCCAGACAGTGATACTCTCTTTATTGACTTACCCTGGGCTCAGCAGCCAAACAGTCTTCTGGAATACTGTTTGGACTTAGCTTGGAGTGAAATTTTATTTTAAATGAATCAACGTTATTTGTAAGTATAAACTTTATTTGTATTTTTTAGACCCCCTGTTAATGAAGTACATTTTTATAAAATATTTCAAAGTTCAGGTTTAGTTGTCCTAATGAGATTTTGTTGTTGTTGTTTTGGTTTGGTTTTTTGAGACAGGGTTTCTCTGTGAAATAGCTCTGACTGTCCTGAAATTCAGTTTTATGTGTATTGGTGTTTTGCCATGGGTGTCAGGTTCCCTGAAACTGGAATTATAGACAGTTGTAAGCCACCATGTGGTTGCTGGGAATTGAACCCGGGTCCTCTGGAAGAGCAATCTCTGCTCTTAACCACTGAGTCATATTTCCAGCCCCCATGGAACTCGTTTTGTAGACCAAAGAATCCACCTGCCTCTGCCTCCTGAGTGCTGGGATTAAAGGTATGTGCTACCACCACCACCCAGCCCAAATGAGATTTTTTTTTTATCCTTTAGGAGTTCCCACCAAACCAAGGATTCTTTTTCCCCCTAACATAAGAGTGTTTTGCCTGCACACACACCTCATGTCTAGTGCCCACAGAGGCCAGAAGAAGGCACTAAATCCCCTGGAACTGGAGTTGTGTATGGAAATGAGCCATTGTCTGGGACTGAACCTCTGCTAGAGCAAGTGCTTATGATCACTGAACCCAAATCAAAGATCCTTTTTTTTTGTACTAGGAATGCCCCAAGTGCATTTAGAACTCGGTGTGTAGAGAAGGGGCATCCAGACTGAGAACCTGCAGGATTGTTGCTTGTGGGATGTGTACCTTAATCCCTTAACTCACTGGTAGTTCTGTTCCGAAACACCAATGTGGAAGATGTTCTCAATGCTCGGAAATTGGAACGAGACTCCCTTCGGGACGAGTCCCAAAGGAAGAAGGAACAGGACAAGCTGCAGCGGGAGAAGGACAAGCTAGCCAAGCAGGAACGCAAGGAGAAGGAAAAGAAAAGGACACAGAGAGGGGAACGCAAGCGATAACCTCAGCCCACTCCGTTCCTTCCACCCAGGAATTGATTGTGCGTCTGTCTATTTAAGAGACTGAGACTAATGCATTATCCAAAATTTCCTAAGGCTTTCCCCCGTGTTTACATGTTCAAAAGGAAAATCACAATCACTTGTAATTACAAAATGTGCCATGTTTTGGTAGTGTGGGCAATCAATTATAGTATCTTTACCAAAGATCTGGAATTAGGGTAACCTTTCTATTTTAGTACTGAAACCCTGTGCTCTTCTGGCTTGTTTTTAAAAAAGGTCTTCCCTCACTTTGTAAATTAGCCAGATTCAGAAAGCGAACATCCTAAAGGAAACATGACCATTCCTTCTGAGATTTAAAAAAAAAGTGTAAATTGCTCCTGAGGCAATATTTGCCTCAAAATGTAGTGGGTTTTTTATTTGAAATTTAATTTTAAATTTGAATTTGAATTTCCATAGTCTAGGCTGACCTTGAGCTTGAGTTTCTCACCTTTAGGATTATGGGCATAAATGGCTACACCTGGCTTGTAGTAGCAGTATTTTATGGCTGAAGTAACTAATGAAGAGCCCCACCTAGATCCAGATTGCATATGACATCAAATAGGAAAGTGGAAGGTGGATATTTGGGGTGTGATAGATCTAAGAATTTTTTTATTTTTTGATGTGTCAACTTGGGCTCAAGCTGTATCTGTTGAGTGCCTACTTCGCATATAAGGCCCTGGGATTGATCCCCAATACTGAAGAAAAACTTAACCTATGAGAGAATCAAATATCTTTTAAAATAGAGAGCTATATACTTTTCATATAGTCTGTGGCTTTTAGAAAGATGTGTCAGTTTGGGGTATAAGGTTATCATTGTTAGCTAGATAAATCATGAGTTCCCTTGAATCCCCTCTTGATTTTAATCTTGATTTATTCTGCAGGCATGTCCAGCCTTTTGACATTGTGGCATGACTTTTTTTAAAACTTGCAAAAAAATGTTTTTAAAGTAAGTTTATGATTTTGTATTAGGCTGAATTTATAGCTATCCTCAGCCACAGGTTGTACACACCTGCAACATGGGTATTAAGACCTAATAATTCCTGGTTTAGAGAAACTGAAGGAATTACTCCTTTAGAGAGAAACACTGGAAATTTTGCTAACAATAAGATACTTAAGTATATATAGTTGTTGGTTAACAAACTTATGAGTGGAAAAACTGGGAGAGTCAAGGGTGAGCAGAAACTCTCCAATTCTACTTCTGCCACAGCTGCATCCAGCTGTAAACAAGGTCCTTCTTTACTTGACTTTGGGCAACAGCTATCTAAAGCCTCAGAACATTTTCTCTGATGTGATACAGTAGATATTTTATACCAGGGGTTAGAAGACCACCACTCACAGGCCAAGTTTGGTCCAGTCCTTTTTTGTATGGGGCAAACTAAAATGTTTTTTTACATTTTTAAAGGGTTAATAAAGACATTCATGATCTGAGACCATATGTGGCCTATAAAACCTAGTAGTTACTAGATTTGGAGAAAGTCTTCTGACTTGTTTTGTTTCATTAGCTACCTTTGTGCAGAAGAAAAAAAAACATGGTTAAGGAGATAAAGCTGCCTCTTTATCCTACAACCATGACACTGCAAAAATAACCACCTTTTCCTTTTTGAAAATAAACTTATTTAAGTCAGAGTCGTCTGCCTTGTTTTTGCCAGCAGCTGGTGGAAAGGTGTGTGTGGTTGGTTCCTTGGGAATGGTCTTCATCGTCTGGTCAGCTCAGTAGACACACACTGCAAGTCTTCTTTCAGTAGACACAGTACTCAGTAGACACACAGTGAAACGTCTTCACCCTTAAATTTGTTTGCAAGTTTCCTGTGAAGTAAAGATCAGCTCAGAGGATTACCATGTTTTTTGGAGCTTGAGTAAATTGGCTTTGAAGTCCTCTGAGGTACTACTGGTCTTGATCCTTTATGTGGTGGTAGCAGTGAGCCACAGCTCTGAAGATTATGGGACAGAACCTGTTTTAATTTAGTAATCCTTATTTGGGGCTTCCTTCTAACCTTGATTTTGGCTTCTGAAGCAATCAAGATTATATCTATCCCTTAAGCATTTATTTCAATTTGCTAGTTTTTTGAGACAGGGTTTCTTTGTGTAGCCTTGACTGTCCTAGCTCTATAGACCAGGCTGGCCTCGAACTCAGAGATCCACCTGCTTCCCAAGTGCTGGTGTTAAAGGTATACACCACCACAACCCAGCTAAAAATTAAATTTTTATTCATATGTGTATGAGTACATGCAGTGCTATTGGAAGCCAGAAAAGGGCATGGGATCCCCTGGGACTGGAAGTACAGGTAGTTGGCTGTGAGCCACTTTGTGGGTGCTGGGAATCAAACCTGGAACTAAATCCTGGAACTAAAGAGTAGCTGGTGCTCTTAACTGCTGAGCCATCTCTCCAGCCCTCAGTGGGATTTTAATCATAGTAGTAATTCCTCCAAAAACTTTTCTGTAACCACTTATTTAAATGGAAAGGGTACTGATAGAATGATTAATTTTCTCTTTTGTTGTTTTTGTTTTTCAAGACAGGGTTTCTCTGTGTAGCTTTGGAGCCTGTACTGGAAAACTCTGTAGACCAGGCTGTCCTTGAACACAGAGATCCGCTTGCCTCTGCCTCCCATGTGCTGGGATTAAAAGCATGCACCACCACTGCCTGGTGGCTTAAGGTAATTTTCAAATAACTTCATATAAATTGTGTGTCGTGTCTTCCTTGATCTCGCCATCTAATTTTAAAAAAACATTTATTCTATGTGTTTATGTGTGCTTACTAACACACAGACATACACATAAGTAAATCTTTTAAAGAAAAAGCAAAATAAAAACGTGGGCTAGGTTAGTTGAGTGGATAAAGGCATGTGCTACCAATCCTGATATGAGTTCAATCTCCAGGACCCACATCCGGACACAAAGTTGTTCCCTGATCCTACATCCACTGTTGTCATGTGTGTGCATGTACACACAAATTTAAAAAGAAAAACTTAATTTCTTTGAATTAGAGAATATCACCTTTACCAGTTTCACTGCAGATTTTGTGTGATAAATACCTTTTAAGCTGTAATTTAGAAATATGTAAGAACCATCTAGCTGGGCGTAGTGGTACATGCCTGTAATACCAGCCCTAGGGAGGCAGGAACAGCAGGTTCCAGGACAGCTAGGAAACCAGAGGGAAAGAGCCATCTTTACCAGTGGTTCTCACCTTTGTAATGCTGCAACCCTCTAACGCAGTTCCTCATGTTGTGCTGACTGACCCATGACCATAAAGTATTTTCATTGCTATTTCATAACAGTAAATTTGCTACTGTTAAGAAATGTAATTTAGCCAGGCAATGGTGGTGCACACCTTTAATCACTGCTCTGAGGGGGGCGGAGGCAGGCTTTGAGTTCAATGCCAGCCTGGTCTACAGAGCAAGTTCCAGGACAGGATCCAAAGCTACAGAGATACCCTGTCTCAAAAAAAGAAACAAACAAAAAACGTAATTTAAATACTTTTTGGATGACTGATCTATACTATAGAAAATGCCACTAAAGCAAAATTTCAGATATCTTGTGACAGGATAGCCCCAGCTGGCTTTTGTTATTTAGCTGAGGCTGGTCTTTAACTTCTGATTCTCCGACCTTGACCTCCCAACTCTCTCAAGTGCTAAATATAGCCTTAAAAATTTTGTCACTGATGATAGCTTTGACTTTCTGATTCTCCTGCCTTCACCCCACTAATGCTGGATTACAGGCATGCACCACACGTTTTATATAGTGCCCAGGAGCAACCCAGGGTCGGTCTCCTGAGTTCTCCGTAAGCATTCATCCATTTGAACTTCATCCCCAGCCCAGGGTTTGGTTTTCCTTAACAGACCGGTATTTATTTCATTTGTGACCACTGTCCTGTAAAGGTCTCCCTAGAGGTTTTTTTTTTTTTTAAATACAGCAAGGCAAAGTAAGTTTCATCTTTGAAAGAGGTCAGGTGGAATCTTATCTGAATCACAATCACCTACCAATATTCTTATGTGTTAAGAATAAAATTTAAACCAGAATGGCTTTATTTTATTTCATTTTATTTTCGAGACAGGGTTTCTCTGTGGGTTTTGGTGCCCGTCCTGGAGCTAGTTCTTGAAGACCAGGCTGGCCTCGAACTCACAGAAACCCACCTGCCTCTGCCTCCCGAGTGCTGGGATTAAAGGCGTGCGCCACCACTGCCCAGCCAACCAGAATGGCTCTTATCAGCTAAATGAAATTCATGTGATTTTTCAGACAAATAATACATTAGAAATTAACACAAATGTAAAAATGAAACCAAATATTTTCAACAAAGTAATTTATTTTTTCCTGAGAGACTAAATTCAGTACAATATTTGTTTTCATAACATTCAACATGTGTTATGTCAACCTTAACCACTTTCTATGCAGTGACTGTGGTGGAGTGGTCTAGTTTATTTCACTACCCTCAGTGTAATTCATTTGGTAGTAGTTCTAAGCATATCAGTGATCAAAATGTTTCTCCCTACAGATACTCCTGCATTCTCAATCAGTTTCTTCAGAACATCATCTAAAGAAAATTTATTTGGTGTGATTACACTCTTTCTTTTTATATATATACCAGGATTTCTAAAGCTAAGAAAAAACACTAACATTAAAAACATCAGTGTTTCTAGTCAAGGATATTTCAATTAAATTTCATCAGCACATTATATTATAGTTTAACTCATGCTAGAAACTTTAAAACCCAAGATCTTCTGAGTCACATAATATCAACATTTCATATTAATGAATAAATTATTTGGGTTCTAATACAAAGATATTAAGTGATGATAAACAGAAACAGCCAAGCTTTCAAGTGTTCTTTTTAAAAAATACAGAAGCAAACAAATGAACATAACTACACAAAATATACACTAACTAATTGGCAAAACTAAACTAAAGATTAACTTAAAAAATACATTTTAGAACTTCGTGATACCCTCAAAGACAGCAAACTAAGGGTATTAAAACAAGAGTCATTATTTTAGTTACTAGGCATCAAGTCTAAAAGATCCAGATAAAGGAATGTTTTATTTTGATTCAATTAAATACTTTGAAATTGGAAATATTTAATAATTGATAGTATAATTAAAATTTAAAGATTATACACTAATGATTTGAACAGGTTTTATATTCAGTAACTTGCATGGTTTTCACACTGCCACTTTTATCAATAATCTAGGAGAATCAGATGCATTTCCCTCCATATACTTAGGCACTAAGATTTCAAATTTATAAATATGGTAGTGTTTTAAATATTAAATTTTACATGAATATTGGGTTTATCCTTGTTTTCCTTGTTTCCTAGGTATTAATCCAGTTTCATAAGGAAAATACTTTAAATCACAATCAAAACTTGTCTTGGTTACTAAACTGTAGCCATAATTGGGTTACAGTCACTTAGACTCATTATTTGGAATTATACTTACTAAGGCAGAGCTAAATGAAACTTATCTCCTAGAAGAATTTCACATTTGCATTTACCTGCACTGAAGAATGGATTTAAGCAATTTTTAGCTGTAAGAGGATAGTAAATTAAATAAACTTGCTATCTTTGACTACTCAGAACTCCTGGAGTAATCAACTTTACCTTTGAGTTCACTTTAAACTGTATCTGATTCATTCCAAGCAGATTTTTAAATAGAAGTTAGACTTCATTGAAGTATTAACTTTAAATCTGAAAGAAAATTAATGTACTGAAAGTTTGACAAGTTCATTAAAAATTTTAGCACATCTTGATACATTTACTTATCAGCTTTTTAACTCTTCCTTCTGCTGGCATTTCCTTAATGTTTATTTGTTTCACCCCTCTGGTTCATTGGATTGCTACTATTTATGCTTTCATGGACTTTATCTTCACAGTTTACTAGATCTTGGAAAGCCTTTTCCATGTCAGCTTGGCCCGATGTACTTGCTGTTTTTGGCAAGGTCATCTGCAGTGCACACCATAGGGTAGTGCGTGCTTTCTGAGTAGCTACACACATCTCTTTAATTGCTGTAGCAAGAGCAAAAACATCTGTAAAATAAATAAGGTTATTTTTTTATTATTCACTTAAATACCCCTTACATCTTAAGTCACTCAGTGCTGTTGCTACTAAATGACCAAACTTTTTTTTTTTACAAAAATGGTGATGGCTAAGCTAATGAAGTACTTTGTTTTTTAAAATACTTAAAATATTGTTTCTTTTGTCTGTATAGCAATAACTATGCTTTGGTAAAAGAGACTATTGTAAGAGTATAAAATTAATATAAGAGAACAAAGTACTTTGGGAATAAATAATGTGATCATTTGCTAATTTGTTCTTTAAATAAATATTAATTTTAGAAATCCAATCTTTTGGGCTGGGGAGATGACTCAGAGGTTAACAGCACTGACTGATCCTCCAGAGATCCTGAGTTCAATTCCCAGCAACCACATGATGGTTCACGACCATCTATAAGAGATCTGGTGCCCTCTTCTGGCATGCAGGCATCCAATCTTTTAATTTCAAGTATGAATTTATTAATATTCAAATTATTACACTGCTTTATCAAAAGAGTTTGCATTAACATTTGTACCTCTGGGGCTAGAGAGATGGCTCAGCAGTTAAGAGCACTGGTTGCCCTTCCAGAGTTCCTGAGTTCAATTCTAAGCAACCACAGGGAGACTCACAACTATAATAGGATATGATGCCCTATTTTAATATGAGCAGTCAAACATAAAATAAAAATAAAAATTAAAACAAACCCCAAATCATTTGTACCTCTGTCATCTTGGCACCTAGGCACTCCTTGTCTTTGTCGATTTGAAGCATTAACAATTTCAGCCTTTCTTCGTGACTGTACAATGTGAATTGACTCCAAGTGTCTATCAAGTGCAGTAGAGATATTAGCATGAAGGGGAGAGCTTCGAAGACGTTCCATTTTGCCTAGTAAAGTCACAACCTGAAGGAAACGTTTAAACCTTGATAAGGCAAACGAGTCTTTAATGAAAGATAGTAGAGATGAAAGCAACAATAATCGTTCAGTAAATAAACAGATGCTTACTGTATCCTAACACTATGCTAGGGGAAAGAAATTAGCTTGTGTATGTTAGTTTTAAAAGTTGGGGTTGATTACTGGGAACAAAAAATAATGAAAAAATAAATGTTAAACACGGTCATGTCACTGACTGTGCAAAGATAAGATCTGATATTGTTTTTGGAAAGTCTATAAATAGAGCTCTGTTAGTAAGAACCACCTAAAGGAGAATTTGAGTTAAAGGGACAACTACAGCTGGGCGTGATGACACGCACCTTAATCCCAGCACCTGGGAGACAGGCAGGCAGATCTTTCTGTAATTCAAGGCCAGCCTAGTTTACAAAGCAAGTTCAAGGACAACCAGGGCTACCTGTCTGGAGCAGGGGAGACACAGGCCACACAACAACAACAACAACAACAACACACCCCACAAAATGTAAAGATGACACCAGGGAGATGGACTGTTAAAGTGTTTGCTGTACAAGTTCAAAAACCAGAGTTCAGATCCCCTGCACTCATATATAAATCTTGGCAGCCTGCCTATAATACCAGCACTCCACAGACAGAGCCAAGATCCCCTGGGCAAACTGGCTAGCTAGATTAGCCAAACTGGTGAGCTATGGGTTCGGGTTCAAGTGAGAGACCCTGCTTCAATATATACGGTGGAGAGTGAATAAGGAAGATATTCAATACCAACCTCTGGCCTCTACAGGTCCTTGTACGCACATACATATGAACCCCCACATGTGGGCCCACAGATGTAAAATACATACATACATATATATGCATGTATATGCATGTGCAAAACTAAAATGTCACTGGGTATATTAAATTAGGATGGGAGTATGTTTAATATGCCTAGAATGTTTCAAAATTTAAACAATGTAAATTAAAGAACTTTTTGATTAATCAACATGTGAATATCAAGTAAGTAGAATAATTATCATTGGGAACTAATTAACAAGTCTGTTCCCAGTCTTAAATATTTTCCTTCTATTATACACTGGTTAGATCCGTAAGGGGTAAAAAGATAAAAGGAAAAAAATTATGCAAAAACTCCAGTGAACTAAAATCTATGTTTCTAGATAGGGAAGGACAAGAGGGTAATGGAGATAAGAAAGACATTTGTTTTAATCATGTGGAATATAGATTTAAGAAATTAAAGGGAAAAGTGGACAAAGAAGGTAATGGGGCAGGTAATGAGCAATGTACAGTAAAATGTATTATGGAAATGTCAAAATTTTAATTTTTAAACATTTTTTAAAGATATGTTTGTATGTATGTGTATGCATGTACATGGGGTTGTGTGCATGTGAATGCAGGTGCCCTTGGAGGTCAGAAAAGGGGACTGGATTCCCTGTTGCTGGAATTGATGGATGTGCTGCGAACTGAACTTGAGTCTTCTGCAAGAGCAACACATGCTCTTAACCACTGAATCACCTCTCCAGCTCCTACATTTTTCTATGTATGTATGTGGATATACATATGCATGACCCCATTATGTTAAAATTCAGGTGATAACCTACAGGAGTTGGTTCTCTTCCACCCACCATGTGGGTTCTTGAGATCAAATTTAGGTCATCAGCCTTGGCAGTAAGCACCTTTACACACTGAGCCGTCTTTCATGCTTTTAAAGCACTTTAAAGTGTTGGATTTTAAAACTATTTCTGTTGGGGATTATTTGCCAAGATGGGTTTGAAGTGGGATTCTTTTTTTTAAATTCTTTATTTTATTTTATTCTTTTCAAGACAGGGTTTGTCTATCCAACAGTACTAGCTGTCCTGGAACTAGCTCTTGTAGACCAGGCTGGCCTCGAACTCACAGAG
>LOJH01017783.1:0-22107 GCA_001685095.1 Ellobius talpinus
TCAGCTGCGCCCTAGCTGGGACTGTTTCAAAGGCGCTCTGCCAGGTGACAGATGGAGAGCTTTTCTCTGTGGTTCTTGCTTGCGGAGGCAGCGGGAGTTTACCAGCTCAGCGTTTTGCGTTCGCGGAAAGACAACCTCCCCGACCGTTAGCTGTGACACCAGTATCATGATTACTAACTGCACCGTCAGCTCCTCCGTCCCTTCCGAGCCATAATGGCCAGCTTCTGCCGTCTAGCCTAGCTGGTTATAAAGGGCTGTGCAGATTCTTTAGAATTATGCTTCTAAGAGAACAATGAAGTGTGTGTTTACATTCCAATCTTGTTCTCTGTAAACTAAGAATGGAAAGTGAAAGAAAAAAACAGTTCAAAAACGGCAAATGTTCTCAGATTCTATGGGATAGACGGAAGGGGGAAAACTCCCAGGATTCCTTAATTCCCATTTCCCTTTCTAAGCGCTCTGTCAGGGTTCACTGCCAGTATTCGCCCTCCTTGTCTGGAATAGGTGAGGTTAGGATTCCTCCTCTTACCTGGGTGATCATCCTCCACAGGACTTCCCCTGCTGCACAAACTGCCAGGGACGCTACTCTTTGTCCCCGGCTCCAGATGTTCAGATGGAACTATCCAGCTGTTGACCAGGCGGTTTCATGCGTGTCCTAGAAGGGCCTCTACCTCAGCATGTACAAAATCCCGTTCCTGTCCTCCTCGGAACCTTCCAGACACTGAGAGCGTAATGCCGAGGGCCCAGACTGTTAGAGAAGGCAGCTTTATTGGTACCTTAATTTGTTTACAGAGCTCTCTGATTCGGCCTCCACTTTTTTCTCCTGGGTCATCTTGACTCTGGCCCTTCAGTCCGTCCCACTCACCAGCCCCATCTTCTGTTGCTTATAAAGTAACGCTCCTGAAGAAGTCACCATGTGTCACTATTTAATCTTTGGTCCCCAAATAGATGGATGGTGCCGGTTTTTGAGTCACTCCCGTGACTGAGTGAGCAGTTCTGGGGTACTGTACTCTTTTTCCATGGTTGCTGTGCAAAACCACAGACTTAAAATAACTTCAGTTTAGGAGCCCGCTGGCCAGATATAGATTCTAAGTGCAGGCAAGGCCTTGTGCCTCTGGAGTCTCCCGGCCAGGAGTCTTCCTCTCCCCTTCAGTTTCAGCTGTCAGTAGCTGTTTTGTTTTTATCTATTTAGTTTTGAGAAGAGTCTCACTAACTAGTCCAGCCTGACCTTGAACTCATGATCCTCCCTCCTTTGCCTCTGAAATGCTATGGACACTGGCATATGCCACCACCCCTGCTTCTGTGAGCATTCCTAACCGTGGACATGTCATTAAGTCTCTGCTTCTGAGGTCCTAGTGTCTGTCACAGGGATACTTGTCTTGGCATTTAAGGTCCCAGAGAACAATCAGGTTGATTTCCCCATTTCCAGATCCATGAATGCGTGCTTAAGGACGTCCTCCTCTGAACACCGTCAGTTTCCAAGTTCCAGGATTTCGGATGTAGGCCTCATCAGCACATGGGAAGTACTCATTACTTAGTCTGTTTGGCCATCTGCCGAAAACCATGCCATGTCGGGCTGCCGTATGTCAAAAGCCGACTTCAACATAACTCACGTGTTCCAGGGTAGAAGCATGAGGATTAGAGACGTTAGGAACAGAGATGTAGGAGAACTAAGACAGAAACATAGACCAGCATTGGGACATTCAGCGAATACTGAGTTCCTCTCCTTTATTCTACATAGACCAGCATTGGGACATTCAGCGAATACTGAGTTCCTCTCCTTTATTCTTCCATATGCTTATATACTTCATTCCAAAAGGGGAGGGGGAGGCAACAGACTTCATTAGCATGACACAAGGAATAGGCTTGAATTCTCCAACCTTTGGTCCAGGTGGAGCAGATCTACTTCAACACTCAAAATACGAACTAACCACATCCTAGGCCAGAATCTCTCATTTGTAGCTGCTTGTGTTGTTAACAACTTTGGAAGAGCAAAAGTAATCTCAAACTCTCTGACCTTCAGATAAGGTGGAATAGGCTCACATTTCTGGTTCTCCACTGTCCTCAGACAGTGAGAGTGAGAACGGACAGATGCAGGGCTGGAGGAATGGTTGAGTAGCTAAGAGCACTGACTGCTTCTGCAGAGGACCTGGGTTCAGGTCTCAGCACCTGTGTGATGGCTCACAACCAACTACAGCTCTGATTCCAGGGAATGCCACAACCTCCTGGCCTCTGTGGGCCCCTGCAGGCACCTGGTGCACACAAATTCACACAGGCACACATATACACAGAAAAATAACAAAAGAATAAACTGTTAAAAATAATTATTAGATGTTGTTAGTACCTGTGTAGTCAGACTTTGAGCTGCCAGCTCCCAAATAATGACACAGAGACTTCTTATTAATTGTGAAAGCTTGACCTTAGCTTACAATTGTTCCTAACTAGCTCTTAAAACTTAAATTAACCCATTTATTATTTATATAATCTACAGATTACATATATATTATAGAGTATATATAATCTATAGATTATTTATATAATCTACATTCTGCCGTGTGGCTCGTTACCTCTGCCTCCATACTGTGCGTCTGACTTGCTCTGCTCACTGGCAAATCTCACATGCCTCAGCTTCTTCCCAGAGTTCCTATCTCTGTCTAGAAGTCCCATCTATCCTATTCTGACTAGCTATTGGCCGTTCAGCTCTTTATTAAGCCAATCAGAAGGTGCCTGGGCAGAGACACATCTTCACAGTGTACAAAAACATCATTCTACAACATACCTGCCTTATAAGCCCATATAAACATACTAGGCAGTTTCATGGGTGTCCCAGAAGGGCCTCTACCTCAGCATGTGCAAAATCTCACATCAACATATCAGATTGTTGTGAAAACAAAATAGTATACACAGAAAACTTTGTATGGTTTAGTACAATACACACATTAGTCATTATTTAATAATATAATAATAATAATATATAATTTATCTTTTTTTAAGACAGGGTCTCACTGTGTAGACTGAGCTAGCCTGGAACTCTTTGTGTAGATTAGGATACTTTCAAATTCAATAGGGATAAGGGTGTCTCTGCCTCCTGAGGGCTAGGATGCAAGGCCTCTGCCTCTGCACCCTGATTAACACTATTAACACAACCATGAACACCTTGGGTAAGTCACCATGGTTACCAGGCAGGGTAAGGCTTTCTGAGATAGGCAATGAGATAGGCAATCAGCAGCTGGACTGTTTCTCCTCAGTTTTACTCACAATGGGCCATTTGGTGCTTCAAACTCTAGCTCTTTATGCACATCAGAGAAATGCCTTTTTCACATCTGTTTCCCTGTCAGACCCTTATCAAACTAAACCACAACTCAAAAGGTCCCTCTCCCCCATTTGATAAAATCCCTCTGGGATCTGACCTTGCCCCTCCCCCACATCTGAGCAAAAGGATGGCAACCTTCTCAGGGTGCCAGGGGAGCCTAGGATGTCAGCCCCATGCTGAATCTGTGCTCCTGTGACTCAAGGCATCTCCACCGTGTGCTTTTCCAAGCTGGGAAGGGGCTCTATGTCCCAGTGCTGAGCACCATGCTGGCCCACACGGTGGCGGGGGCAGGGGGTGGAAGAACTAGAGCTAGAGAAGAAAGAACCAACCAGGAGGACAACAACACCACAGGAGAGATGGGTTTGGGGCCACTGAGAAAGCCTTGGGGATTCCACCGACCTCTGAGTGCAGAAGAAACCAGTGACTTGCAAAGATTTCCCCGGAAAACAGTTTGTGGATGTTGTCATATGGATCATGGGGTGCTCAAGGAAGGTAGAGGAGTAGCACCGTTTTCAGGACCTTT
Organism: Ellobius talpinus; assembly: GCA_001685095.1. Classification (NCBI taxonomy): domain Eukaryota; kingdom Metazoa; phylum Chordata; class Mammalia; order Rodentia; family Cricetidae; genus Ellobius; species Ellobius talpinus. The sequence goes on from LOJH01017783.1 coordinate 3,834, forward strand.
GTCAATGCAGATCAAGGCATACGTGTACAAAACTGACAGACAGGATTGCAGTAAGAAGAGCATTCAACAGGAAACGGAGATAGCTGGGAATCAGATGGGCATCCAAGAGCGCTGGGATGAGAGAACAGACAGAAGCTGTGGGCTGTGCTCAGGTGGCATGGAAAGGAGACCTTCTTGGCCTCGGGCCCTGGAGGCAGCCAGGCATGATGCTCCTGTCCCTCCTGACTCCTAGAGCCAGGCGTTCAGTAATCCATGTTGCCAGCTGCCGGTCCTCAACTGTCCTCGGCAGAGGAAAGACCCCTGTACAGGAACATGTGTCTGTGTGATTGACTGGAAGGCACTGCCTGGAGCGGTTTCACCGGGGTTTTCAAGGCCTATCTGGGTCTGATGAAAGCAATCTTGCCTCTATATGAATGGACACACACACATACACAAGAAATTCCAATCCATCTGCATATGAAGTAAAAAAAGCAACCAATAATAACCCAGAAATGCAAAATGAGACCATGACTGAATTTTGACTTTACAGTGGACACCTCTGAGGCACTATGCTCTGACATCACGTTTGGTACTGGGCCTACGTACAACCTATTGTGAACTGCCAGAAAGGGGCTGGGTTACTACTGGGCAGGCAGTGTATGCAGTGTGGATACGATGGACCACGAGTGCTACACAGCCAAAGCTGGAGGGATCTGGATGACCTGAAATTCTTATCACTGAACTCAAAATGGCATGTGGTTTTAAACTTACAAGTCAATTTCTAGAATTTTGCCTTTGAAGTTTTGGATGGTGGTTGACTAAAATACCCTTCAATAAAATTGTAGATCAGGGAGACTGTTGTATTAACAAATTTTGTGGCACTTTGTTGATGTAGGGAGCTGGTCTGTTGACACAGAGAGTTGGTCTGTTGATGTAGGAAGCTGGTCTGTTGATGTAGGGAGCTGGTCTGTTGATATAGGGAGCTGGTCTGATGACACAGAGAGCTGGTCTGTTGATGTAGGAAGCTGGTCTGTTGATGTAGGGAGCTGGTCTGTTGATATAGGGAGCTGGTCTGATGACACAGAGAGCTGGTCTGTTGATGGAGAGAGCTGGTCTGATGGTATAGGGAGCTGGTTTATTGATGGAGAGAGCAGGTCTGATGATGTGGAGAGCTGGTCTGTGGATTACAGAGTTTCTCTGCTGACATAGGAAGTTGGGCAGATAAGCTCTGCTACTGCAGATGCCCACTTGTAGATCTCAGCATCCTTCTGGAGTCATTTTGCTGACATAGGAAGTTGGGCAGATAAGCTCTGCTACTGCGGAGGCTCACTGACAATCTCAGCATCCTTCTGGCATCATTGGCACTGTTTCCCCTGTCACCTGAAGTCCCTTTCCTTACCTTTAAGGACATCATATTCTGGGTTTCTCCTGTACTAGCTGGCTGCTCTTTACAGCTCTTACACTGGGTTCTCTTCTCAGTCTTCAAGCCCAGGATTTAACCTTGTAAGCTAACTTCCCTGTTGATTTACCTGTACTCATAGTTTCAGTAACACCCATGCTACAGAATTTTAGTTATTAAGAAGGGTGAGTTATTATGCCCCAGGTAAGTCACTGTAAGACACTGATATAAGCAAAAGATACCTTTCATATATGAGTTCACTTTTGTAAATCCGAACGGTGAGAGCCAAGTCCCACTGCCTTAGTTACTTTTCTATTGTGGTGACAAAACTCTGCCACCAAGGTTGCTTATAAAAGAAAGCATTGAATTTGGAGGCTTGCTGTTCCAGAGGGTTAGGGTTCAAGACCATCATGCCATGGACCATGGCAGCAGGTAGGCAGCATGGTGCTGGGAGCAGTAACTGGGAGCTTACAGCTGATCCACAGATGGGGCACAGAAGTGGGTGAGGGGAAAGAGAGGAAAGAAAGACACTTGGCCTGGCATGGGCTTTTAAAACCTCAAAGTGTGCCCACAGTTGACACACCTCCTCCAACAAGGCCACACCTTCTAATCCTTCTCAAACACTGCCAACTGGTGACTAAGTATTCAAATACATGTCTATGAGGGCATTCTGACTCAAACCACCACACCCATTATGTCTATGTTTACACATATGCATGTATTTCAGCATATGATTACATGTCCATGTGTGCATGCCAGGGGAGGCAGAGACAGTTCCGTGGGGAACTTCAGCATTCAAGGAGTTACCTGAAAGACAGGTCCTAGGAGCTCCACTGCAGAAAGCATTTCAATGAGCAAGCATATGATGAAGAGCTGGAATTTACTAAAGACACTTCTAACATGGACCTTAAGCATCAGGGTTAAGAGAAAGAGAAAGAGAGGCACTTAGAGAAAGAATGAGACATATCCAAGTGTGGGTATGGGCTTCCCTAGGAAGCCCCTGGCTTCACTGTCTACAGTGAGCTCATACACATGATCCCACTGCTTTCTAAGTTATGGCATTTCAAGGGTGTAATTTGCAACATAGTTTAATGATTAAGCAAAGCCTAAAATTTAAATAAAATCTAAAAATTAAGTAAAGATACATACACAAGCTTACTTATTTCTTGCATGAAGAATTTCTGGTGGAGTTGACATTTAAGGTAGCTTTTATGTTGTTTAAGGTGGTTCTGTGTGTAGATTTAGGGATGAGTGAGGAGATCTCGTACGGTGAACTTCTGGCCCTAAGCTTTTGTTGTCTTTAACACCCTTGTTTGAAGCCGCTTTGGTAAAACATGCCTGCTCTCTGCAGCCAAAAGTCCCTGTTGCCTCTGAATTTTCTTTTTATTCTGCCTCACACAGATGTGGAACACCACAGGTAGGGCTGGCAGGAAAGAAGACTGGGGAGGAGGGTGGCAGTGGACACGAGATGAAGAGGCAAGGGGAGATGCCAATGTGTGCACGTATTTTCTTAACACGGCACGAGCTGGTCACTAAAGTGTAATATGGGCCACTTGAATGTAGAACCCACGTCAACTTCCTTCACACTGTTGAACAAACACCTTAGAGTTGTTAAGATAGCGTGTATGAGGGGCTGGAGGGCTGGCTCAGGGGTTAAGAGCACTGACAGCTCTCGCTGCCAGAGGACCCAAGTTCAGTTCCTCATTGGGTTGTTCAGAATCATCTGGCCCTCTTCTGGCCTCTTCAGTCACTAGCTCATGTAACATACGTTCACACATGCGTGCATTCACATACACCTAAATTGAGAAATAGCACATACAAATGCTCAGGAGAAGCGACTAGCCTGTTACAATGTCGGCACAAACCCGATACATAAGTCCACCTTCCCCTTCCTACTGAGACCATCAATTGACCCTTACAGTTCATTGGACCCTAAGATGAAATTACTGTACAGATTTTCTTTCTTTTGCGGTCTTATTTTAGTTATGGAAACAACATCTGGTTGGGATATTCTGCTTTTTGCCACATTTCAAATCACCCTGGTGTCCTTTTAGCAGGTGACACCAACTGGGATTCCTATGCTACCACCATGAAGACAGCATTCACGCCTAAAGCAGGAGCGGTGGCCAATTTAATACGGTAGGTGTCTGCTTGTGTCACGTCCACGGAACCTTTGCAGCTTGACTTTGTCTTTTGTTAATCAGAATCCAAAATGAGTAGGAATAGCATCTGGAGACACAGGTAGAGTAGGGCCTACCATCCACTCTGCGGTCATCTGCTTATTTTGAGAACCCACCTTTCAAAATTCAGCCAGTCTTTCTATAAGGAAGTCAGAAAATCCCCCGCTTGTTCTTCCCAATGTCGCTGAACACTGTGGGTTGCTGCAGACCTGTGTTGACAGACATTAGAAATGACTTGAGCACCTTCCATAGACTACAGCAGGCAGGTAATGCGGTGGCTACTGAGTGCATGGATGAGTGCATGGAAAGACATTTGTCACCGCTGTCACCTGTGCTGGCCTGGAAGCTCATACAGCTGTCCTCTGCCTCCACTCTCCCAGTTACTGCAGCGTTAGCTTGCAAAGCTTCTCAAGATGCATATGAGCTGAGGGATGTGGGTGTTTTTGACCACTTCCGAGCTCAGTGGTGTGTGTGTGTGTGCGTGTGTGTGTGCGTGTGCATGTGTGTGTATGTGTGTGTGTGTGTTACTTTTCTGTTGCCATGATGGAAGTAAGAGCTTAGTTAGGCTCATGGTTCCAGAATGTTAAGGAGCTGTCAGCAGGCAGCGGGAGCAGGAAGCTGAGAGCTCGCGTCTTCACTGCAAACCAGATAGAGAGCAGTCTGCAAGTGGGCTAAGCGATGAGCCCACCTACCCACAGATATGCACTTCCTCCAGCAAGCAAGCACCACCTAAGAGTTCCATAACCTCCCCAAACAGTGCCACCGAGTACTGAAATACCCGAGCTTGTGGAAGACATTTCTCATTTAAACCACCACAGTGAACGAGCAGGGAGGGAGGCAGTCCTGTCTTTTACTGCATGACACTCGATGGGTCTCCATGGCCTGTGCTCACTCTGGGAACCGATTCCATGAATGAGAATCTGCCCTTGGAAGTCAGGTGTATTATGAGCAAACTTCCGGCTTGCATTTCTTATCTCTGCCGCCCAGGAAGGCATCACATTACCCATGTCTCGGTTTACCTGTCTGTACAAAGGGTACGATGATCCTCGTCCAGTGATGGAGGGAGTTCTCAAGCCACTCACAGAGCAGTTAGTTCAAAGACATTAGTAATTTTCATTTATAGGCGAACAAAATAATTAGTAGACCTGCAACAACACAAGGCTGCAGGACTCCTAAGGTCTGAGTTGCTGGATGTCCCACTGGGCTGGGGAAGTCATCACTGTCCTCTCCTGAGGAGTATGCCAGGTCCACGGGCTCTGACGGTTGTCTAAAGAGGGGGCATTTGGGATGAAAGCCAAAACCAGAGGCATATGGTGATTTTTCAAATTCACATTATTTTTAAAGTTTTCATAGCTGCAAAGGATGATACTTCCAGCCCGATCGAAACATTGATATTTCAAAATAAGCTTTTAACCAACCTCAGTGGGTACTTCAAATGCCTTAGCACACTAATACTAACTGAAGCTATCTAAATAGCTCAGGTTACCCTCAAATCCACCCCCCTTTCTTTACCTCTCAAGGGTTGCCTTTTTCCTTCTTAAGTGCTCTACTTGTCCACAAATGCTCCTCCTGTTGTGACATGTTTATTTCTCTCTTATTATTTCACTTCTTCCTTTCCTCCCCACAACCCTTTCCATGTAACGTGCCCCCTTGATCTCTCTCAAATTTATGGCCCCTATTTATCTAATTATTGTTTCATATATATGTGTGTGTGCATATATATTTCTAAATATATAACTACAACCTGCTTAGTCCATATAATATTGCTTGTATGTACATGATTTCATGGTTGACTACCTGACGTTGGGTAACCAACTGGTGTGTGCTTCCCTGGAGAAGACTATTTCTCCTGTTCTCAGAGTTTCATAGCTGTCTGTAGTCTTTTGTCTAGAGTTGAGGCCCTGTCGGATTTCTCTTCCACGTTGGCCTATCTATTGGTGTCATCCTTGTTCCGGTCTTATTTAGGCAGCCACGTTGGTGAGACTTCACAACTGTAGCTTCGCTGGTGTTTTTAGGAGATGCAGACTCACAGAGAACGTACCGTTCCTCTGGCTCTTCCAATCGTTCCATTCCCTTTTCCAGCTACCTTGAGCCTCAGGCGCAGGGGTTGCGTTGCAGATGCGTCAGCTGGGACAGTTACCCCTGAGCCTCAGGTGCAGGGGTTGCGGTGAAGACGCGGCAGCTGAGACAGTTACCCCTGAGCCTCAGATGCAGGGGTTGCGGTGAAGACGCGGCAGCTGAGACAGTTACCCCTGAGCCTCAGGTGCAGGGGTTGCGGTGAAGATGCGTCAGTTGGGACGATTACCCCTGGGCCTTAGGTGCAGGGGTTGCGGTGAAGACACGGCAGCTGAGACAGTTACCCCTGAGCCTCAGGTGCAGGGGGTGCGGTGAAAATGCGTCAGCTGCGACAGTTACGCCTGAGCCTCAGGTGCAGGGGTTGTGTTGAAGATGCGCCAGCTGGGGTGGAGCACCACCCGGCTACTTGCTCTTTGCATTTTGATAGGTTATAGTTTTATGTAATAGTCTCTGTCTGTTGCAAATGTTTTCTCTGATGAGAAGTGAGACATATACTTGTATATGAAGATTTGGAGTTAGGAACCACAGAAAGAGAGAAACAGGCAATGTTTGTCTTTTGGGGTTGGAGTCACCTCACCCAATACGATCTTTTTTAGTTCCACCCATTTACCTGCAAAGTTCATGATTTCATTTTTCTTTACATGCTGAATAGTATTCCATAGTGTATATGTACCGCATTTTTTTTTCTATCCATTCTCCAGCGGAAGGACATTTAGGTTGTGGAAGCAATTTATTGATCACCCTATTATACTTCTTTGTAACTGAGCATATTAATTGGAAATAAGCTTTAAACATTATCTATGACCTAAATATTTGAGTTACCACAGTTATTTTAAGCACATAATTGCTCAAAGCAATATATATGAAGCTTATAATAAATATATTATTTACAAGACAATTTGTATATTATATATGAAGTTAGTAATTAATAAATTAAAAGTCCTTTTAGAGGAACTGTGTGCTAATGAGATAAATGTGCTTATGCATCCAGCCTCTTGTGTCGATTTTAGGTGGTAGGGCACCTGGCAGCCACGTCTTTCCACTTTTGGTTTTTCTTCCAATGTATAGATGCTAGTGCCCAGGAAAATGGTCTATCTATAAATGAGCAGATTGTGTGTGTGTGTGTGTGTGAGAGAGAGAGAGAGAGAGAGAGATCCAGTGCCAGCCAGAGTGTCATCTAGATGCCAGAAGTCCCAAGGAGACTGTTAACAACTGACCTGTTGATGGCTTGGTGGGGAACCTCTCCCATTTTATTGAAAGCAAATGGCATGCCCTGCCATCTATTCACTGAGTTAGCCCTGTTGTCAAAGTCTGGGAACAAACAGTTCCCCTGAATCGAAGAGCGACTGAATTATGCCTATTCTTCTACTCTGATGTAACTTTAAAAATGTCATCTAATGCACGACAGACTTGGAAAACAGAAGCAGGAATTTTGACAAATGCGTTTGGGTAGATTTAAATTTTTTAAATTCATTTTTATTTTATGTGTATGGATGTTTTGCCTGCATTTATGTCTGTGCCCCATGTGCTTGCCTGATGCTTGAGGAGGCCAGAAGAGGGCTCTGGAGCCCCTGGAACTGGAGTTACGGGTGGATGTCAGTGTCATGCGGGTGCTGGGAACTGAACCCAGGTCCTCTGCAAGAGCAGCCAGTGTTCTAGCTGTTTCTCCAGCCCTTGGCAGAATTTTTTAAAGAGAGGCTTACAACTATCTCAGACTTTAAATACATTTTTGTCTAAATCTTGCAGCCAAAATTTTAGTGCCATCTTTGTGTACTTGGTAAAATCAGTTTTTAATTGCCAAAGATACAAAACTATATTATTTCCTGTCAAGACGAAATCTACCTACACTTATTATTCACATAAATGCTAATATGTATTTTAAGGAATATTAAGAGTAATATTGAAGAATAAATTCTGGAATAAATTTCTTTGAAAAGATTATTAAAAGTAGACAAGAGAAGTATAAAACAATATAAGTTTCGCATGATTAACTATAGTTAAGTATCCAAAAGAAAGAACCAAACCATGTATGCTTTCCATAAACTGAGGAGTATTGGAGAAAACAATGTGGGCTGGGTGTGGTGTCACATGCCTTTTAATCTCTGTGAGTTCAAGGCCAGCCTGGTCTATGGTGCGAGTTCCAGGCTGTCCAGGGCTATGTAATGGATCCTGTCTCGAAACAAATAGGTGACAGTCCCTAGTTAAGTATGTTGGTGTATAGAACACCATGCTAAACTTCTGAGAATAAATAACAAAGTCAGAGTTAGCCAGGCAAAGTGCCTAGAATCCCAGCACTCAGGAGACTGAGAAAGATGGCTGGTTTGAGGGCCAGGCTGTCTGTCTGTCCATCTGTCTGTCTCTCTGTATCAGAAACAACTTCACTGATTTATAACACAAAAGAATTGACTACAGCACAGTGAATATTTCAAACTGCGATTAGATTAAAAATAAGGTGAAAATACCTTGCCAAGTGATAAGCACAAAACCTGAAAGATATCAAATAGCATGAGATTCTTAGGAACCAGTTTTGTGTAGTAATCTTGAAAAGTACCATGGCCCAGAAAAGTCTAGTTCTATTTAAAGTCATCAGCAGCAGCTTGTGCAGCTTCCTGCGTTCAGTCTTGTCTTCCTCTCCAGCTAATGACATTTCCCAGAGATTTTTTTTGGTGCAGTTGAAAAACAAATCTGCTTATCTTTAAATATGTGAGGGGGAGAGCCATTTAAAGTACGCTGTATGCTCTGTTGTCTTCGCAGAAGCTCTCCTCCCCCTCAAGACTGATGAGCATTTTATAGCCGTTAGAACACAGGGATCCAGATGTCGTTCAGCCAGGCTGCCTCTGGCTTGGGAATCTGCAGCATCCAGTTCTACCTGTGGTACCCAGGCCCCGGCACCATCCTTTATAGAAACACCTGCCACAGAGGATGAGCCCTGGCCAAGTGTGGAGGCCGAGTGACAAGCAGACTTCCTTGAAAGCTCTCTGACCAGGATTCTCCCAGTGACTGCCTTTCTCTCCCTTTCATGTATTTCCTGTAATTCCATAATCTAAAGGTTTCAGTTGATTCTTATTTTGTATTCTGGCAAAAAACCTTTATGGGTGGTGGTATAAAATGTCCAGGAGCACACACACAGTATCTGGCGGTAATATCTCATGATAATATCACGTGGGGGTGATTCCTGGAGATGGTGCCATGGGTGGTAAGAGCTGATGATGATATTTGGTGTCCTCTTTTTGAGCTGAGTTACAGTGCTGGCAGCATGCATTTCGCTGGGGACTTGCACATGGAAGAATATCCAGCCTGGAGAGATGGCTCAGTGATTATAGCACTGGCTGCTCTTCCAGGGCACCTGTGTTTAGTGCCCAGCACCCACATGTGGCCTCACAACCATCTGTCACTCCAGTTCTAGGGGATCGATGCCCTCTGCTGGTCTCCTTAGGTTCCATATGTATCATAAAGGCAGGCCAAACACCCTTGCACATAAATGAACAGAAATATTTAAAAGATAGCAACATCCCAATTCCTACATCTTTCCCTTTAGCCTGTTAGAATATTTCTCTAGAGAGATGCTTCTCTTCACCAGTTATCCAGATGCATCGAAATAATCTTTGTACACAAGAACCTGGAACTCTTTTAAAACACTAAGATAGATTTTAGACTTATTCTTCATTTCCTTTTATGTCACTCTCTTTTTTTGTTGTTAAGTATCAGCCTAACTTAGAGAATTGATTTTATTAAAGGACTCTGAATATTAAATAATATCTGGCAAGTCTTAAGTCAGCAAATTTTTAAAAAATTGTAAAATGCATACAATAATTCGACATGCGTGTCATCGTGGGATGTGGTACTTAGTCTCTTTGATGGTTAATGTTGTCACCTTGATAAAACCTAACATCACCTGGGAAACAGGTTTCGGGGAATGCCTGCAAGGGGATGATGCTGGTTGCATTGACTGAGGTGGGAAGGCTCACCCACTGTGGGCAGCACCATTGCTACGTGGCTGGCTGCTTCCAGCCCCTGCCACCTTGACCGCCCTGCCATGGTGGACTGTGCTCTCGGACTGTGGGGCAGAATTCTTTCTCCCCCGGGTTTTTGTCACCATAACAAAAAAGGACACCAAGACAGTCCCTTCTCTAATCTCTACTTCTTGTTTTTATAGTCCAAAGAGCGCCAGAAGATTGGGATACACCTACTCACTTAGTGATCCTATTCTGAATCAGACACTTTACAATGACGAATATTCTTGGAAAACATATGCAAAAGAAAAAATGATAAAAAGTGGGACTTCAAGAGGAGTAAGGACCCATAAAGCACATCTCGGTCAAGTAAGACACCAGCTACTCATCTGTTGGATTTAACACTGTCTTAAACCCGTAAGAGCCCTCCAAAGACTGTCTGTCTGCAGTGGTGAGAGCCATGCTTCTCTTTGGACTGCCTTTACAGTCTCATGTTCCCCCTATTTCTAGTCCCTAGAGTTCAGAGATCTTAAAAACTGAAATGACATTCATGTAACATAAAACTAGCCACTACAATGGGCAATTAGTACGTTCATGTCGCTGTGTGCCTACCATTGCTATCTTATAAAGCGTCTTCTTCATTCCAGAAGGGAACTCCATGCCCATTAAACGACCACTTTCATTCCCTGTTCCCTTACCCTGGCACCCTCCAATATGCTCCAAAAGTGACATCATTTTATGTGTATGTGTTTTGCCTTCATGTATGTGTACCACATGCATGCCTGGTACCTGCAGAGGTCAGAAAAGGACACCACATGCTCTGGAAAGTGGAGTTACAGATGATTGTGAGCCTCCATGTATGGGTAGGGAATTAAGCCGTAAGAGCAACAAGTGCCTCTAACTACTGAGCCATCTCCCCAGCCCCTCTCCCATCCACTCTGAGCCCTATGTGTTATCTATTTCTGGATAATTTTTATGAGCGATCATGTAGCGTGATTTTCGTTTCTGGTTTCTTCAAGTTACTATCTCTTTCTGGGGCTCCCCGTGTGAGAGCAGCATCAGGACTATCCACAGTTGAACGATACGGTGTGTGTGTGCCACAGTTTTCCCATCTGTCTATCTGATCTATCTTTGGATTGGTTCTCCCTTTTGGTTAATGTGGCATAGCACTGTATGAACAAGTATGCACCGGAATGCTTGTGGTCCAGGTTATGTTCTGGACACTCAGTCCATCCTGCCCTTTATCACTGCTGCTTCTTTTTAGAATTCCCTCTTCTGCCCAAAGGGAGCCTCCCTTCCATTTCTTCCTGGCTCAGTCCAAAGATCTACCCACGCTTCCCCACTAGACAGAGGTAACTGATCCTCCGGCTGTGTTTCCTTGGCACCACCCATTCTCCCATCACAAAAGGCTCTGTTGTAAAGGGTTTCATTACCCTGACGGCTGCCTGGGTTGGAGCTACCTGGAGGTGTCCAGTGACAAGGTGGAAGAATGGATGTTGCTGATGACTAAGGAGGAGGAAAGGAAGACCCCGTTCACAGTTCTGACTTGTCTGTGTAATGCTGATGCAGCAGACTGGGCTGGATGGACTCCATGTGGTGGTTAAAGAACAGGAGATGGGAAGACACACTGGTTGGAGGTCTGTCCGGCAGGTAGATGAACTGGAGATGTAGACTTGAGGCTCAGAAGAACAGGCATCATGCCACATTTGATTTGTCTTCTCTCGGCTTCCATTGACTCAGTCATTAAGAACACTTGATGCTCTTGCAGAGGGTCCAGACTCAGTTCCCAGAACCACATGACAGCTCATAACCACAATTCATAATTCCAGTTCCAGGAGACCTGGCACTCTCTTCTGGTCTCTGAAGCACCAGGCGTGTACATATATACATACATACAGACACTCATACACAGAAAATAGAAGTAAGTAAATATTTTTTTCCAAGCAGATTTTCTCTGTGTAGCCCTGGTGGTTCTGGAACTTGCTATATACACCAGGCTGGCCTCAAACTCAGTGATCTGCCTGCCTCTGCCTCCTGAGTGCTGGGATTAAAGATGTGTGCCACTCTACCTAGCCTTAATAAATCTTAAAAAAATTAAAAATAATGCAAAATAATTTGTTATATTTACTTAAAATGTATATACATACACAGTCATAAATCTTTCTTTAAAGTACTACTAAAGACTTCAGATACTTTTTTGTGTGTATAAGTATTTGTTTGTATGTTCGTCTGTGCTCCATGGTGTATCTGGTGCCCAGGGAGCCCAGAAGAAGGCATTAGATCCCTGGAAACTGGATTTACAGACATTTGTGACCTTCCATACGGTTTCTGGGAATCGAACCTGGGTCCTCTGGAAGAGCAGCCGGTGCTCTTAATTGCTGAGTCACCTCTCTCGCTCCCTAATAAAGACCTTTAGCGAGTGTTATCGTGGCGTTCCTGAGAGTTCTCAGCCAACAAGAGCTAGCACGTCAGATGCGTGTGTGCTTCCAGACAGTGAGAGTTGGTGTGTCAACTGTCCTATGTGCTCTCAACCAGCGAGTGTTAGTGCCAGACTCTGGACACTATTAATCACTGAGTCCCAACAGCTGCTACCATTACACATAGAGAAACAACATATATCATGTGGCTCATTCTGCCTTGCCCAGACATCGCTGACAGTCTGTTCACCTGGGGACAGACACTCGCTAAATAACACATTGAGTATGCAATCAACAAAATCCAGACAGAGGACCTGTACACCCAGTGGCGTCTTCAACACATACATTACGTTTGTAATTGCTCTCTACAGAGGACAAATAACAAAGGGACGAATGGGTACTGCAGAGCACAGGTACACATAACTCTTGCAGAATTTTGATGCAATTCTGAAAAGCACTTTCCTCGCTGCAGGGGGAAGGGAGATGGAGACAGGGCTTTCTCTGAAAGGCAGGGAAGCAGGCTTCTTTTGGTTGGTGGCAGCCACCCAACAGAAAGGGAGAAACTGAAGTTTCAAGGCTGAAGTAAGAACTGTTGGAGAGTGCTGGCCTTGGACCCTTCTGGGAACACCTTGAATTCTCTCACCACAGCCATTTCCTACCCCATCAGCCATGAGTGTGGCTGTGGTGCCTGGGGCCTGGCATGGTGGATCAGAGCTCTCTGACTGGCCTGGCGGTACCGTACCATCTTCTGAGGGAGCGGGGAAACATCGTTACTTTTGTGTCACTGAGATGAAGCACCAGTCAGGGACAGCCTAAGGAAAGAAGGGGTAACTTATGTGACTTAGACTTTCACTGTTCAACCCATGATTTCCTGGCTGCATTTAGCAGAACATCCCGACAGCAGGATGGGGTTGGCTCTCACCCCTACATGTAACTCTCTCTGGAAATGCCTCCTGGACACGTAGGAAGCATCTCTTTGATAATGTAAAATCCAACCAAGCTGACAATGAAGATTACCTGTAACACACAGTCATGAGAGAGGAAGGTGGGAGGAGAGACTGGGAGGTGATTTCAGCATGTGTCAAAGGTCAAAGCAAGCACACAGAGGTGATCTGTGATGGTTGAATCTTCATTGTTAACTTGACTGGATTTAGAATCCCATCAGAGACATCCTGACCTGTGTGTCTTGGAGTTTGCAGAGAGATTTAACTGAGCAGAGATACACCCTGAATATGAGTGGTTGTCATCCCTGGTGGTTCTGGTCCTGTACTGAATAAAAAGGGGCAGGGAGGAAGCTAGCTGAGCTCAGACATTTATCTGCCTATAAATCCCAACTAAGGATGCAACAGGACCAGCCACTTCTCAATCTTGCCTGCTTGCATTCTCCACCACAATGAATTATAACCTTCAAACCATGACCTAAAGAAACCCGTCCTTGCTTTAATTGCTTCGGTCAGATATTTGTCACAGCAAGCGGAGCCAGTACTTGCACTATGGCTCGTAACTGCCAGGCCCTCTTGCCACACTCTCTGTATAGGCAGCTGCAGCATGGCCGCTGGTTATAAGACTTCCAAAGACTATGGACACACAAACACTCATGGGTATTCTCAACTTCATGAGGTGAGCCTTCCTGGATTCTTACTAAAACCGTGCTTGCATCGATTGATAGGAATTCTTTCAGTGGACACTCCCCAAAGGGAAACCAACCCACACCCTCCCCTGGATAGTCCTTCCATCCATGGAAAAAGTCCGGGAGGCGATAGCAAATCAGTTTGTTTCCCATACCAAGAGGGACTTCGTCGATGTGGCTCAAGGTAAGCAGGTGCTCCCTCTTTCCCTGGGCATGGGCCTGAGTACTGCCACAGTGGTGGTAAATGGCATGGAGGTAGTCTTTCTCTTACAGGAATTCCCAAGCTAGTGTGGGACAATAAATTTTACCAACAAGGTACACGTTGTAAGAAGCATGGGGGGGTGGAGTGCTGGAGCTCAGTAGTAGCAGTTTTTATCCTTAGCACTGAAAAGCGAACAAGCAGATAAATGTGCATTGCTACGAATGTCTATGCCAATGGAATCGAGAGTCTGGAAAAGACTCCCATTAGTCAGGAATGGTGGTGAATGTCTATAGCCACATCTTTGGAGGTCAAGGCAAGAGGACTTGGAAGTTTAGCTTGACATGTATAACAAGACCCTGTCTCAAAGCACAAAGCAAGGAGCAAAGAAAAGAGAAGAGAAACGGGAAAGAGGAGCAAAGAAGAAAGAAGGAAGGGAAAAGGGAAAAAGAAAAACAGACGCCCCTTCCCATTCCCAGAGGGTGATGCAGAACTAGTTGTGGAGAGTCACGCCCAGAGATGCCTTCCCAGTTGGCAGCTGGTTTAAGTGAGTGATGGGGTGATCATGTTTAGATGAGGGTGCTTGTAGAACTAGGAGGCTAAGCACGTGACTGCTGGGCTAGACTGAGGCTGGAGAGGGAGGCCCTGAGGTCTTCTTGGCTGGTGAGCAGTCTTTAGCCTCTCTCTTCTCCCCACCATCCTCTTCTGAGTCCTAAGTACACAGCTTTGAGAGGTATCTCGAGACTGGACAAGTCATTGAATCACTACATCAACCCATCTCTGTGATGTTTTTACCTACGAGCTCATTACCATAACATGATTTTTGTATTAATTCCTTTTCTTACAAAGGGAAATGTCTGTGTTTTCTCATGTAGCAGAACATTGCTGTCTGGGCACTGTTGAATGTGAGTATCTACACAGCTCATGTGTTGAAGGCTTGGTCCCAAGCAGGTGGCACTATTTTAAGAGATAATTGAAACTTAGGAGGTAGGGGCTTCTCTGGAGGAAGTAGGGTTGATGGGGATGGAGCTTCGAAGGCAGATCTTGTCCAGACCCTTCTCCATCTCTCTGTGTTTACTGGCTGCTGTGGGGTGAGAATCTTGGCTCCATTATATCCTCTCCACCACGATGCTCTGACTCACCAAGGCCGGGCAACAATGGAGCCAGCTTGACCATAAACAAAAATCCCTGAAACTGTGACCCCAAATAAATTCTTTCTCTGCAAATTGTTGCCACTATGGATTGGGTCACAGATCTGATGACTGACTAGGAATTTATAAACCATAGTTTGGTTCATGGTGCTGGAGGCTAGTAGGTCGCAGATACAGGGACTATATCTGCTGAGGGTCTTGGTGTCCTTAGAGGCTGGAGATGTTGGATCCCCCAAAGCTGGCATTACAGGTGGCTGTGAGTCAACTGGCATGATGCTAGGAACCAACTTGGGTCTTCTGCAAGAACAGGAAGAACTCTTAACAGCTGAGCCATCTACCCAGCCCCTCTTATCAAGGATTCTTTTCGTTGTTGTTGTTTTTGTTTGTTTTAATCATTCATATTTGGTTTAAGACCCCTCTCCAGAGGCCCTAGTTCACTCATGGCTAGTGAAGGGCTTGGTAGCTAGAAAGAGCTGGGGAAATACTTGGTGAATGGCAGAATGTATGAAAAACACTATTTTGGAGCTAGACAGGTATAAGATCAAAGGCCGATGCTATCTGTAGGTAGACATAAGGAACATTGAGAAGCATTCAGATCTCTGTTCTTTATGAAAATCATGTTTCTATTCTGCTCAGTGTAAGCCAATCACCATTGCCCCACGTGCAGGCAAACTCCTGTCAAGACTCCTCCTTTGTCTCTTACTATGTTCAATTCTCGCCTTCCTCACAGCCCTGGCTTGGTTCTGGGTACCCGTGTCTCTCTTTGGATGGCCTCTTATCCAGCTTTCTTCCTTGGTATGTCACAGTGGGTTCACTGATGTGCAAGCCGATGTCAGCTCTGGCTTACAACCCTCTGTGGACTCCTAGATCTCCAAAAGCTAAATGCCTCAGTCGACGTGATTTGTGTCATCTGGTCCTTGCTCCCTCTCTGTAGTTTTCCCCGGCTGCCCACTCCACAGATTCCCCAAGGCCCTGATGCTGCCTCCTGTCTACAATGCTACTTCCCTCCTCCGCAATGCTCCACGTTTGACCTGCCATCTAAGTCTAGGCTTTGGAGATCTCTCCTCTCTCTGTCTCTCTCCTTCTCTCTCCCTCTCTGTCTCTCTCGCTCTTGTGTGTGTATGCGTGTTTCCATTGTAACAACTTTTACAGGATCCACCACATAATGTTATTATATTGAGTTCACATCTTTAACACTTTACGCTTCTGAAGCAGAGAGCCGTGCTGTGGTTTTGAGTGTTCCTTGAGGAATTAAAGCAAATGAAGAAGCGGAGCACTGAAAAGTGGCTGTTTTCATGTTCAGGCTCGGAGAACTCGGCTTTGACGAATGAGAGCCACATGTGAAGACCACAGAGCTAATTCCTGTTGTTTACAGTTCATGTTTCTGGGGCTAATGATTTTGAATGGTCTTCTATTTTTACCTTTAGGATATGCCTTTCTGCAGAGTCTTAGTAAGTTTGATTTTGAGACAAGATGGCACTACATAACCCTGGCTAGCAAGCCTATAACTCACCGTAGAGACCAGGCTGGCCTCACACCTGGCCAAGAAATACTTTTCATCATGGTTCCATTGGGGATTGAATTTAGGACTGTCAGCATGGAAACAGATATGATCACCATTACACTATGGCATCAGATTTAATTGAGAATCCTGCTTCATGCAGCAACTCTGGCCATACCCCAAGCCTCTCTCTCTGGTTTGCCTTGAAAAGGCCTAGGAAGACCCCAGCAGGGTCACTGCTGGTTACTGTGCCCAGCAGCATGTTCCTAAGGACTCCTCATGGCCACGAGTATCTAGCCGGTCTGTTGCGGAATATTAGTTGAAGATGTGTTACATTTGTTTATGCTGTGGACCATTTGTTAAATGATGCAAAGATGTGTTACATTCTTTTACGTTGTGTTTGTTTAACTCTGTGAAGCTGTGTTACTTTGCCTGTCTAAAACACCTGATTGGTCTAATAAAGAGCTGAACAGCCAATAGCTAGGCAGGAGACAGGATAGGTGGGGCTGGCAGGCAGAGAGAATAAACAGGAGGAGAAATCTGGGGAGAGAGAGATCTAGGAGCGAAAGGAGACAGGGAGGAGGACTCCGGGGGCCAGTCACCCAGTCACCCAGTCCCCCAGTCCCCCAGTCCCCCAGTCACCCAGTCACCCAGCTACACAGTCACACAGTCACCCAGTCACCCAGCTACACAGTCACCCAGTCACCCAGTCACCCAGTCACCCAGTCACCCAGTCACCTAGTCACCCAGTCACCCAGCTACACAGTCACCCAGTCACCCAGCAAGCCACAGTGTAAAAAGTAAGAAAGGTATAGAGAAAGGTAAAAACCCAGAGGCAAAAGCTAGGTGGGATAATTGAAGTTAAGAAAAGCTGGCCGGAAACAAGCCAAGCTAAGACTGGATATTCGTAAGTAAGAGTAAGACTCAATATGCTTATTTGGGAGCTGGGTGGCAGGTCTCCAAAAGAACAAAGAGTAAAAATAAAACAAAACAAAAAAGCAGAACAAACCTACCACGGCCAGCTGAGCATATACTCCGTGTCTGAGAGTGGAAATAGTTCCTCAGTTGAAGCAGTCATAGAATACACAGACTAATCCTCTAAACTCGAGGAGAGTCAGCTGGCTGAAAGGGTGCAGTGACAAGCCACTCAGACAGTTGACAAAGGGTAATCATTGTCTTCCTGACTCACCCCAGCTAAGAAGACCATGAAATCTTTCCCCATGTCCCTGGACTGGAAAGAACTCCTTCCCCGACCTCTGGACACCGAATTCCGGCACCATTACCAAATTCCAGCTAAGATTCCTGAATTGCAGGATTTTAGTTTCAAATATGGATGCTACTCGAGCCTGCCTGTCGCTTCCCAGGGTCTAGGTAAGGAAGCCTTTAGGGATTACAAATGCATAGTGGCCCCCTAGGGCTCTCGACCTGACACATAGACGCCAACACTATGACGCTGACTTTTGAAAAAAAGTTTTATTGTTATTAACTGACAAGTAGAGGAATGGGGTCTGTCTCTGATATTGTCCACTAGCAAGGAGACCAAAGTGCAGGGCGTGAGGGAAGGAGGAGCTGGAACTTTTTAAAAAAATATGCATGGCTGTTTTACCTGCATGTGTGTCTGTGCAGTGTAACATGAGGGCCGGCTTGTTGGGGTTTCTGTCCCACCCAGTACCCCACAGCCAGCATGCCCCAAAGAAAGTCACACAGAGATCTCCATAAGTTATAAAACTGATTGGCCCATTAGGTCAGGCTACTTATTAGCTCTTGTAGCTTATATTAACCCATTATT
>LOJH01017784.1:0-22107 GCA_001685095.1 Ellobius talpinus
GGCCCAACTGTGTCCTACTATGTCCTTTGCTTGTAGCTTTCAAAAATTCGAGAGTATTTCTGGAACTCAAGCTTAGCATTGTGTCATTTAAACTTAATACCCCAGTCATGCATATATGGCAGACCAGCTCCTCCTCCCGGAAGACCCTGACACTCTCCTTTCTAATATAACATCAAAATTCAAACCATAAGCCATTTTTAAATTTTGTATTTTTTTATATCTATGGATCATATGGTTCTGGTACCCACAGAGGCTGGAATATAGTGTCAGATCCCCTGGGGCTGGAGATACAGACAGTTGTGAGCTGCCATGTGGGTGCTGAGCCATGAACAGTGGACCTCTGGAAGAGCAGCCACGGCTCCCAATTTCTAAGCCTTTCCTCCAGCTTTAACCATGAGCTTTTACTCAATCCAAGACATTGCATCTTTTACATTCTCCCTTACTTATTTTAATAAGGGGATAAGGGATAGAAATCATTAGAGGAAAATGATGATATTATTTGTAGTAAGGCTAAATAAAATGCACAAAATTACCATAAAATTAAGGGTGTTTAATATGAAAATAGTTTTATGATATAAGCAATTTAATAATTACACTCAATATTTTAAAAGGGTTTGTACTCTAGCAAAAGTTATCACAAATAAAATTTAGAATTTCAATTTAAATATTCATGCAACAGTTTGTAACTTTAGCATACATCAGTATTTCCATCCCCTCTACCTCTGTCAGGTTTTCTCTCTCCTGGCCTTGCAGCACTGTTTGATTTCCATCTGTGTTTACGCACAGCCCTCATCTCAGCCCACCAGATACTTTTTTTCTCTGAGGGTAGAGTCTGGGATTTTATGGTCGATTTCAAAGCTCTGTGCAATGTGATATCCTCCCACACCTGTGCTCTCATTTCTTAGAACACCCCTCTCATCCTCCCCTCGCTCCTCCTAAACTTCAATACAGCCCACTGATGCCGTTAGGCAGAATTATCTCATTCCCAAAGTAGCATCCTCCCTTGCTAATATTGGCACATCCTATCCTCTATGCCTAACATCCCTTAAGAAACTTTCATTAGTAGGTACAGTATCACATTGCAAAGGTGCTTTCACGGTTCCACACACTGTAACTTTAGTTTTTCCAATGCCCCTAACTTTCTCAGTGTACAATTGCAATGAATAGTAACTAAATGTTTACAATATTGGCCAGTGTTTGAGGCGAATCTTTTTCTAGCCAGATCTGTGTAGAAAAAAACTCACTTTAAAAAAAATAAATGGTCAGATCTCTACCTTGTTTTTCACAAGTTCATAACTTTTGTTTCAAGCCTAGGGATAGTTGAGACAAATGGATGTTACTACGATATTTAGAAAACAGCTGCAAAGCTGCCACCGTTTTCAATGCCTCCTTCCTTGCATTATCTGTGCATGGGGCATGCTCAGTCCTGACGGTGTACCTTCACAAAGATGTGTTTTCTTGCACTGTCGGACGTGGTGCAATGATTTCACCTACCTTACCACCTCTACAACTGCTTTATCCCCCATGTAACAGCATGTAAGCTCTTTGTTGTTGCTTCATTATTAGTGCTCATATTTAAATGTTCACAAGTGACCCATGAAAATAGCTTTATTTTCTTCACGTTCTAGCTAAGGAACTGCTTTGACATATGTTATCCAACTGATAATAGACGAGGAGTGTTACAACTATTGTTTGAAAGGTCAAAGGATCATAATGGAAGTGGGTAGGCTCATAAGAATGCTTGAGCTTGTGCTCCATAATATAAGACTTTTCAAAACTCTGCAAAAAATGATGTGTTGGTGAGCTGCAGAAATATTTTGGAAATAAGGAACTGTACTTTCTAATCCTTCTTTCCTACAGCTGTCTTATCTTTTTGCTGCACATGCTCAAAATAATAACCAGAGGCCCATGCAACAGACGGTAGACTTGAGAAACAAAGACAAGTCCTAGAATTCTTGAACGATTAATTTGGGAAGATATTCAGACCCATAAAGATAAATTTAGCCAGTTGCACATTTGTTTTTTCTTGCTGACCTACACGTCCTTGAATTTGATTCCAGCTGAGCATCTGAGTTAGTTGTTCCAAGCCACACTTTCCCCTCAATTATGCCTTCCAAATTACTTTATTTTTCTAATCCATTCCCCAACTTCTCCATACAGGGAACTTGAAGGAGAAGCATAATGAACTTTCTTCTTGCAACGGCTCTGGTGTTTTATGATTCCTGTTTCTTGGTGTTTTCATTGAATATGGAAATTCTTAGTACCTACTTTAAGGTATTGCTTTAAGTTTCAACTTTATGTTTGTCTACACGTCTACGTTCTTTTTATCCATTTGATTCCATAGCCACTCATTTTGCTTCAATGCCTGCCACGAGATCCAAAAGTACCATTTCTAATGCTACACTTTGATTTTTCATCCACTTTTTTTATAAATGGCAAAATTATCACTGAGAACCTAAAAGTCATGACTAACTACTAACCTTCCATTTCTTTTGTATTTGTTACATAATCAATACCTCACTTGGATATTTTTCCCCAAACCTTATCCTCTGCAAAACAGGAGCCCAACATTTCATTCTCTTACTTCCTGACCCAAGGATCAAGATAGATAAAGGAATTTCCAAATTTTATTGATCCTCATATCCAAATTGTAGGATATACCTTGTTCTTTCTATTTCATTTATTTCTTTTAAAATACTATTTTTTGATTGATCCATCCTGCCTCAATCCCTAAATATCAATTATCAACTTACTTTTATTTTAAGCAAGGAGTACCAGCATTTCTCCCTTCCCCTTTCCTCTCAAGACATTGCTAGATTTCACTTGTAGTTAGTTTCCTAGCCAATTACCTTGATGATTTATCTATCCCTTTACCCAATAACTTCATCCAGAAACCACTAGTATTTACTTTATTTGCTTGTTTTTAAGGTTCTGGGGTTTAACTGAGGATTTACTACATGCTAAGAAGTATTTTATCCCCAGGAAATTACTTGTATCTTTGTTTGCATTATTTGCCTACTTAAGAATCCCTGTAGCTGTCTTTATTCAATGCGTATTTTCAATGTTCTTCTTAAGTCTTTTTACTAACCATTCAATTTTACTTTCCTCTTGTTTACAGTTGACAAAATGATTTGTTCTGAAAAGTTTCTTTGCAAAAGAATTTCCTATCTTTGTTTTCCTGCTACTTTATTAAGCAATAAGCATTTATCTTGTATAAATATTTATTTATGTAAATGTTTATGGAACATTCCACAAATTAATTTTAAGTAACTTAAAATAGAGTTACTAAAAGATTAAAGTTGCTACAAACTGTTTTCAATGAAAGATCTGTGCTTTTTGAGATATGCTTTTTACATAGATTAACCTCTTATTTCCTAATTATCTCTGTACTAAACAGGGGGAAGTAAAACCCATCTGCCTCTTTAGAATGCTGTAGGTTTTAAATAAAATGATTTAGTTGGCAGACTATTTGGATATGCCATCAGTGATATCTATATTACTATTTAAGATTCTACCGTCTTCCAATGATAGGGTATTAAGAACTAGGTCAGAAACATTTTATATCAGTCCTTTGGCAGGAAGTGCTAGGGAAAAGAAACAGTAAGCAAATACTTATACAGCATTCATTTAATTTTGATCTGTATTTTCTAAATAACATCACAAAAATATTGCATTATCATATTTCATTTATTTACTTATTTATAATTATTTTATTTTTTCAAGACAGGATCTCAATATATAGCTTTGGCTGTCCTGGAATTTACTCTGTAGATCAGTCTGCCAACAGCTCACAGAGACCCTCCTGCCTCTGCCTGCCAAGCACTGGGATTAAGGGCATAGATATTATCATTTTTCTATTACCCATACAGAACACCCCAGAGAAACAGCTTAAAGAAACATGTCACCATTTCAGACATGTCAATCTATGATTTTCTGTTGTGACTCTTTGGGCTCCAGGTGTGGCTAATGGTGACAGGTAAAAGTGGCAGATGTGGCCGTCCACCTCCTGATGGACAAGAAGCAGATGGGATGTGTGTTAGTGGGCTGAAAAAATAATCCTAAACCACAACAATTAGGCAGTTTAGAGCTGCTAGGAGAAAAGGTGCATTTACTAAATAAAAAACGGGATATGCAAACATTTACCTCAAGTAATGCATTGCCACCTGCCATATTTTTGAAGGATCAATGTAAAAATACTCCTTTTAAAATAGCAATGGAAGTATCTAGACAGCTCCTTCATTTTTCTCCAACTTGGGGGGAAATGTGCTCTCATGCATATTATACATGTTGCTACTGGCATAAATGGTAGAACAAAATTTGTCACTTTGAAAATGAATAAAATTCTTACTAAATTCAAATGTTTTAAACAGTGGTTCCCAGCCTCAGGGCAGCGTATCTACAATACATTGATTATTTGTACATTGACAAATACCACCTGGCAAATATTATTTCATAGATAAAAAACCTTAAAATTATTGATTTTAGCTCAGTTACAGGTTTGAATGTAACCATTGAACAGTATGTGTCTTTCAATTACTCGACTGAGATGTTATCTATCTAAAGTATATATACACACACACTAATTCCAAATCGCCTAAACACCTAATAAAAAAACAGACGTCTTCTGTCAAAGCACTCATAAGGATTTCTTATGGTAAATTCATTGTGAGGGCTATTTTTCAAGTGCTCTTATTATAATGATACAATAAGAATTGTGTGTGTGTGTTTGTGTGTGTGCGTGCAGACACTCACAATACATATACACACAGAAAAACTCATAGTTTGTTAACTACTTGTTTCTTTATAGATCCTGGTTTGTTCATTGCAATGATGCTAACTTTTAGACCTTACAAAATGTACTAATGATACAGTATTGAATTTTGAACCAGAATCATTAAACATATATAGAGATATGGAAGCAAAACAATTTGGAAAATTTGGTTTTGAATTTGAGCACATCTATTTTCTTAACTAGGATTATTTCAGAAAAATAATGGAATTCAGTTATACAGAATTTAATTATTTAGAAGGAAAGATCAAGATGTGAATTCAATTACATGTTCAGAAATTAACAATAAAAAACTAGTGGCTGTTGAACATGAGGCACGCTGTGGTACATTTCTTCATTATTTGCTCTTAAGACAAGGTTTTTAGAACACTTGTGCAAATTCATAGGATTACCCTGCACAGGGAAAGCCTGTGGTCCCTTTTCAAGGAAACAATTCAGTTAAAATACAGATAAAAGAAAGCTTAGAACACAGGAGTGGACAAAAGGCGTAAACACAAAAGAAATGAAAAACGGGTCTAAGTAAGACTAAATGACTTTTTTGATAGTTTATTTAACTTTATCTTATGTGTGTTGGTGTGAAGGTGTCAGATCCCCTGGAACTGGAGTTACAGACAGCTGTGAACTGCCATGTGGGTGCTGAGAATTGAGCCCAGGTCTTCTGGAAGAATAGCCAGTGCTCTTAACCACTGAGCCATCTCTCCAGCCCCGACTAAATGATTTTTAAAACTAAATTATTTCTTCTCTTAGAAAAGAACATATATTTTTAAATCACAATAACCACACTGATACCAGTAATTTCACCCATTTACTTGAGTTAACAAATATTGTCCAGAATCTAAACGACACCAGATGATGTGATATGGGTCCTTGTACACACCAATAAAAAGAATTTGCTTCTTTAGAGCTGTTGCGTGTTTCCCATCAGGCTAGACAAGTGACATGTCCAACAGGACAAGACACACCCCATCACTGGAATTGACAGGCTGGGGTGGGAGGGCTCAAGAGGAGAAAACTCAAAGAAGAAAACTCGGAGCACTCAGCAGAGTGACTGGATTCAGACACGGGTGGCAATATCCCCTTCAGGTAAAATGATGTATTTAAGCCTACAATCGAATATTGTTCCTAAATCAACAGGGTTTTGTCAAAGCCAGTAAGGCTTACATAAAGTCCTTCACCTTGAACAGATTTCCTTTGCCTTTCGCCTTTCCTCTTTCCTTTTTTGGCAATGTCTTCAGGTTTTCTCTTTGAGTTCCCAGGAATGTAACTACTGAGTAAAAGGCTTAAGCCTTTCTAATTATAATGTTTATGTCTCCAATCCGCTAATCATTTTAGATGCCTCAGACACTGTTGAAAATGTAGACGTTAGGAATGAATAAAATCCCATTAAATGATCATGGCCTCAGTAAATAGACATCCAGGCCCCTCCTCAAGGTAACCATGCATGATCTGCTGCATTTTAGATTACAGTCAGCTCATAATCTCTCCTCTTCCAGTTGTAGTAGATTCATGTTTTACATCTGTCAAATACATTCTACACACACAGACTAAAATAAAAGGCACTTAAGGGGAGTCGAGGAAAAGTTGCTTCCTTTGGATTGAAATGCCTGATTGTTAGGCAGCCTGTGTCATCTTGTGCCAACTGAAATCCTAATGGGGGAAGATGAAAGGCAAAACTTTTCCCAAAATAAAATTTGTCTTCTTCCTCAGAAGGCTTTAATTCCACACTCAAATGGCAGAGTCCTCCCTCCTTGTGATGACACCCCAGCTATCATCTTCTGACTGTCAATGTGGACTCCTTTCTCCTCCTACCTTTCTCCTTTGCCTTATGACCCTGCTTCCCCTTGCTTTAAAAAATGGTGCTCTAGCTCGCTTTAGTCGTGATCTCCTATGTGTTAGCCTTTACTCACGACTTTTACCAAGAAAAGCTAGTTTATATTTAGTCAGTTTTTCCAGTAGTCAAACTAATATCCAGCAGGGAAATGTTAAATAAATGCAGTGGAAAATAAACTTTATTATGAAGGGTAACTCTAAGTTGAAAAAGTAATCTGCTGTCCATATTGACATACATATAGAATATTCTATTTTTAAAACATTCTGCAATGAAATCCTGTGTGGGGGAAGATGGGGCCACTGAAGTCTCCACTAGGAATAAATAAGATGTTGACTTTAACTTGAAGATGCTGCATCTCCTCCAGTGAGGTTACTGAGTGAAAAGAACCGATAAATCTCCAGGTCATACCTAATTCCAAGTATTCATGTCAACATAGTTCTAATCTACCTGTTCCAAGTGTACAAAATTAACTAACAAATTTTCTTTATGTGAATACCGTCTATTGCTAGTCAAATGAGCTTTACCAAATTTGATTTTGAGGCAGATTTCTTCTTTCTTCCTTCCCTCTTTTTCCTCCATGCCCTTCTCTCCTTTTCTTTTCTTTAATTGAGGGTTTATACAATCCCCATTTATCCCTAGTATTTCTTTGCTGACTTACTCTCTGAAAACTCTAACAAAATATACGCACATCTGTGTAAATGTTATGAACAATTGTTTGAAAATACTGTGTGCATTATTGGAGACTGTTAGCACATGAAGTATATAACAATGATGTTGAGCAACAAGGAAATTTTCTATAAGACTTCGGGAGCATTATTTGTTAATCAGTGTAAATTATTTTAACCTACAAATCATGATTTATGTCAAATATATGCAGATTTATTTTTCAGTAAGATGAGCCCAACTTTTTTTTCTGATAAAGACTACCTTATTGTTTACCGATGAATTTAACATGACAGGTATTTTAAGTTTACATTCATGTTGCAATTTACACTCCTGTTTTTTGCATAGATTAACTGTAAATAATAAATGGTAAATGAAGAAATGATGCTTAAGTATTCAGAGAACTGAAGGGGAATGAATCCGACCTACAAAAATCTGCCCCACTTCCGACCCACTCTCTGCATCGTGTTACAGCTCTCATCTCTGTCTGCTGCCTGTGTGGGAGCTGATGGGCAAGAGAAACAAATTCAAAAAGCCTTCAAGGAGCCCAGCCCGGAACGATGAGGAATTGAAGGAAGAGAAAGAACACTAGGATGCAGGAGATGAGAGACCTCACCTCACAGGATGTAGAAGTAGTCAGGACCCAAGCCAATAGGCACACTTCACTTTAGTTGCTAGGTGTCAAAGGAGGTGGAAGAATGTCCTTAAGCCAGATAATGGGAGGACTGCTGCTATTTGTAACGACTGATCCGTCTTTCCACAGAAATGGGATGGATGAGAAGGTTCATAAAGTGGAAAGGAAGGAGGAAGCAAGATGAGACGGAAGAGAATTACTTCATCAAGTGCAACCATATGTCTTGGTGACCTTTCAACCTCTGCTGTGAGGTAGAGCATGTGGGGTTCAGAGAGTCTGTAATGTGCAGGCAGCATCTTAGAGGCCAGTGTCTTTCTTCTTACACTTTGCAAATACAGCCACAGTACATCTATGATTGTGCTTCTTTCTGTTGTATCCATGTGACACTCTCCAATATTAAACATAGCCTGTACTTCCGAACTTAAGTTACATATTAGCATATTTCCAGTTGATTTTCTGCTTTCATAATATGGGGCCACTTCAAGGGTAAAACTCTGCCAATAATTTTACTGTTCGAATAAAGCTGCCATGTAATAATGATGGTCTTGTGCCATGAGAAAATGTCTTATCTATGTGTGCATCCATGAAACATGACTGCTGGCATGTGAAGAATCACAGGAAGCATTGCACCACATGGGAGTATAGTCTATACTTTGATATCAACTCTGAAAACCACCCTAATCTATAAACATGCTTAAAAATGCAAAAACTCACAAACTGGGACGTTTCTCCAATTTTTAGGTTCCCATTTCCTATCTCAGAGTGTGTATAGCTGTTGAAATATAGATAATGCTCAAGTAAATATATTTAAGGGGGAATTTGATTTAATGTCAATCACTTTTCCACAGTAGATGTTTATCTCCCTCAGATAAGTGAAAATATCAATAAAATATTCTGATAGGCAGTAAAAGTGGGTTATATTCTCAGTATTACACCTTCACAATTCCCCAAGATATTGCATCTCCTATTGATATAAACACATGAAAAATTTCTATGTATTCCCACCTAGACAGAATATAACATAGATACACAGTGAATTGTACGGTCCCATTAAGGGCATTTGTGGAAAGTCAGAACAGGCTTCTGAGTGCTTAGAGGTAAATCAAAGTGCATTTATTTTACTATCATTTTCTCAAATCGGCCTGTGTCTCCTTGGACCCCGGAGGTCTGTGATGATAACCACTCTGCATTTTCTCTCTGCTTTTCTCATGTGCGGTGTCAACACTCAACTTGTCCCCACCGGTTCATTAAACCTTTATTCCTACAGATGCTGCTCTTTCTTCACTCTTTTGTGTTCCCCAGGGAAGATCAAAGTGTTGAGTCATTCCTGTCCATTGTACGCAGGGTGTGTGGGTGAGATTCTGCATGTTGCTTCATGTTCCTTCATGTTGCTTCTCTAATGTACCCAGTAACTTTCTTTGATGATGTTTGATATGTGTTGACTGCTTCAACTAACAGAAATCAACTTAAATTCAGTGATTTTTATGAGAATAAAATTGAATAATATTGAAATATTTAAGTTGTGTCTATTCTGGAGAGCTGATAGCTTGTTTTTTATATATAAGCAAGTACTATTGATGCTAGCAGCAGAAATTGATTTTATTTTAATTTTGAAAAATAAAACCATACGTACAATCTGTGGCTTATCAAAAATTGTGCCTTTGAATTCCTTGACATGGTAATTAGTGAGGGAAAAACAAAAAATGCACTATAAGGGAAAGGGCGGTGATTAGCTGTTGAGAGAAATAAACTCCACCTCAGATTTAACAGGAAGCCACCACAGGTGTGAGGGCGCTACTCAAATAATGTAAATTTAAATTTTATAATTTTAAGATTTATTTTTGCTATATTTAATTATGCATGCACATTTGCGCGCATGCATGTATATGTGAGTGCACTTGCCCAGACAAGCCTGAGGTCCTGCGGAGCCAGAGTTAGAGACAACTGTGAGCTGCTCCCAGTGATGCTGGGAATCGGATTCAGATCCTTTGCAAGAGCAGTACATTTTTCTTAACCTCTGAGTCATCTCTCCAGACATAGTTGCAGCAGATCAAACTCTGTGCCAGATACATGCCAGGCAAGCACCGCACCACTAAGCTATATCCCCAGTTATTGCATTTTTCATATTTTAAAGTGAAGAATAGAGATTAGAGGAGCTGTGTAATAACTACTTTATAAATGTACTTTGAGCAAATTTGGAAGTTGCCATGCTTTATCAGCAGATACATACTTACAGAAAAATAGTAGGTGTTTTTAGATGCTAGAGAAGTGGACAGTATACAGTGTTGTCCCACTCAGTTGATAAGTTGATATTGTCCAGATAGAACTCATCTTCTGTCAATATAATTGAAAATACTTCCAATGTTGGCTTGGGAGATTGTGAAACTGATCAGGTAATTAGGAAGAGCAAAGGTCACTAAGATAGAATCTGGTCATGTATGTGGCAAACACGGAACTTGATTCCCCCTGAAATGATCGTTACCATAGCAGGACATTACAGTTTGTTGCTGATGTGCTCTATGGACAAGGTACTTCAGGCTGAGTTTGCCATATTTTGGCGATATTTTGCCTACTGCTCACAAAGTCTGTACACGGTCTATTGTCAGATAATAGTGTACCTTTCTGAAGATACCATCTGCTTCTCTATCTATGCTTAGGATATGGAGTAAGGTGTGCACGAAGTCGGAGATGAGTGTGCACATGGCTGCTAGTGCAAAGGTGGGGTGGTGACAGCGATGGGAAGAGCTCAGGGAAGAGGGATTCCTTACTTCAGCTCTGACATTTCTCCCGGATTTAGGCCAGCGAAGGGCAATCAAATGTAGGGCACTAAGTATCCACCCTTTCTAGGTTAATCAATTTAAATATGATGTAAGACAGCTACTCAGTGCCAACAAAATGTAAATCAGAAGGAAAAAAATGACTGGGATAAAAGCCCTTAAAGGAGCTTGAACCCTGGCACACATACAAAGTCGCCTTTGCAGTACTCGAAAGATGCCCAGCCTCTGCAGAGCTCCCAGCTAATCTCAAGTGAAGCAACCAATTGAGAGGAGCCAGCCTTGAGATTCATGCTTGGTAGGCTGCTTTCTTAGGTGCATATGCATAGCGCCTGCTAGATAAGTGCTTTTGTATCAAGAGGCAAACCTGAGGTTTGAAATGGTGACGAGACCAATTTTGTGTCATTTCAGTAGAAGCAAGAGTAGCCACAATGAATCAGTGGCGGACCTGTGAATTGATTTTCAGATCTCATTAGACTCCCTTTTAAGGAGCTCAGCAATTTCTGAGATTGCTTTCAGTGGCCAAGGATGCACAATTGAGTTAGAAGGGCAGATTGAAAATAAAAATAAAATTAAAATGGAAAGTAGCCATTCTATGTGACTTGGTTTCTGACTGTTTCAAATGATATTATTTTCTTCCTATAATGTTCAGTTATCAAAGGTGAGTTTAGATAGTAGTACCAACTTCTGTATCCCTTAGAATGAGAGGTATTCTAAATTATAAAGGTATAATAGCAAATTATGCAAATATAAGACTACTGAAATAAAAGTTGAAAGGTCCATGTCATTCCTTTTATGAGGCAATGATTAAAGAATTATTCTTAACCTAAATAAATATTTTTACAAGTACAGTGGTCCTAGTTGGAAAATTTTATACTCAAAACTAGAAAAGGCAACTGCTTTTTTAAACATTATAATATTTTACCATATTTATTGACCTTAGTAACTGGGTAACACCAATTTGTATCTTGACAATAGAATGGTGAATATGGCTGAATATGAGTATCTATTGTTATTTAGTAATTTGTATGTCACATAAAATTTAGTATTATCTGTTTTAAGACATTTTTAAAGCTTATGGTATTTTTCCAAGTATATATTGGTACAAAGATTTTTCTTTGAAATCTTTAGAATTTAAGTTTCAAAATATC
Source organism: Ellobius talpinus (assembly GCA_001685095.1). Lineage (NCBI taxonomy): Eukaryota > Metazoa > Chordata > Mammalia > Rodentia > Cricetidae > Ellobius > Ellobius talpinus. Next base: position 11,843 of record LOJH01017784.1, read on the forward strand.
ACAAAGCAACTCTTTATGCTGAACTTATTTGAAGTGTTGGAAAGCTCATGAAAGTTTGTGTCTGGGATACACTTCCAACAATGTTACAGATTCTTATATTTCTTTCTCTGGTAGGAACTGATGACAGTTCGCCATGTTGCACACATAGTCACATTTGAGTGTGTGTAGAGAAGGAAGGAAAAGTGGGTTTTGCTTATCTGCCTAATCCCTATAGAGAGATTAAGTATCACCAGATGAAGCTGGTTCTGTGAATACCATCACACTTCTTTTATAAAAACAATTCCCCCTGACTGTTTCACCTTTATCATCTAAGGGGCTCAGGGAAGCTGTCACTGCCTAAACAAACAAACACTGCCAGTGTTTCAGATATAAGCCCTTTGTGGTGTTTCCAAGAATGTTCTGCTAATGTAATTGGTGATGTACTAATGTAAAATACAATGTTTTGAAGTGATATACACTTGAATATTAATAAACACATGGCATAGCTTCTCTCAGTGGTGCACAGTGTTGATGCCATTGGAAAGGCCATGTGCCACAATGGGGAGGAAAACAAACTTCTCACTGTGTGAAGTTAGTTAACTTCTTGAATCCATTCCGAGCCTCTACTTCCTCAAAGAAAAAATGAAGAAATGTTTACATCTCAGGGTTATGAAAATCAAATATTTTAATGTTGGTAAAAGCCATCAAATATGTCATGAGATAGACACTGACACTAATAAGAAAAACAATCATTTCAGAAAGTCAGTCTAACTAGAGGGAACCTGAGCAGAATAACTGGGAAGGAGTTATGGACAAAATCCTTAAACATTCCAACAGAGAAACCCTGTCTCAGAAGAAAAGCAACAGAACGAAACAAAACAAAAAAAATCAAATACAAAAATGTAAAGCAAAGTTGCAGATAGCACAACAGCAATTTTCATAGAAAATTGACAATTGGTAGTGATACATATTAAATATATTTTTCTGATAAGTATTTTTTAGGAAACTTTTTGAATAGAATGAATTTGCATTGTGTTAAAATATGCATTACATCACATGTCTCTCTCTGGATTTCCAAGTATGCGTTACACATTATTTTGTAATTCACCAAGGTTAGGAATTCCAATATCTTCGTATGTAACAGCTTAATGTTTTAGGCTAACACGCATGGCCTTTATCTATATACTCTGGAGTAGAGAATGTGTATGTAGGAGGTCCTATGTTACAGAGTAGGTTTGCCTGGTCGTCACAAGAGAATGAGAAGCCCATCCTCCCGCTGGAAACCCTCAGCTCTGTCATCTCGGTTACACTTCACTGATTTGTGAAAACTGAAGGATGTTTTGATTTCTTGTTTCCCTTGGAGAATCTTGAGAATCTCAAAGTTTCCTTCGTGTCCTTCACCTGGTCTATTTGAGTTTCCTTCAGTTGGTACCAGACCTTTGTACAGTCTTAAAATAGATGTACAACTCGCTCACGTTCTCCCCTAATTTATGCCCTAAAAATATATTTCTGTTTGAATGCTGGCAATAATACCACTCGCTTGGTAAAACCTCACCAGGCTCTCAATTAGTTTTCCTCACCTCAACCTTTAATGTACTTTCCAGCCTCCATAATTGAAATGTACCATGCATCCTGTGCAATTCCCCCTTGCTCTGTAGGCTGTCTTTCCTGCTCTGTCCTTCTCGCCATTGTTGGCCATGCCCACAAGACCTTCCTCAGCTCTTCACATGCCGTTCAGTTCTCAGACTCCAGTGTGAAGCTGTTGCTTGGGCTCACTTCACCTGCTCCTTTATCCACGCTTACCGGCTCCCTGATCCAAACTAGATATTCGTGGAGTATTGATGGAATACCAATATAGGAAGATTAAAATTGACCCAGTATCACAATCATGATTAATCATTTCAGTTCTTTGTCCCCTGGTATCCGCAAGTCATCTTTTCATGATGCAGGTTTTGAATACAGACATAAACCATTGCCTTGCATGCTTGATCCATGCGCATTACAAATACTCAAGGAATTTTAGCTTTCTCATTGATAAGACAAAATTAAAGAGAGTGCTGACATCATAAAATTCTGTGATGATTCAGTTTTGTACTTGATACAGACAGTGCTACGTATATATTAATTGCTCAATAAATCTTGGTTTTGAGGAACGTGATTGTTATTTTCGGTACTTTAAACTATACTGAAGTTAGATTTTTTTATTAGTATGTGGGCTCTGTACATTTGTAACCTTCACCATTAATCTTAGCATCTTACCTGGAAGATGTTCTCCATGTTTTTATAGAAGTCATATTAATGCTGCTGAACGATTTACTTATATACGAATTGTATCCCTTGCTATTCAGGCATTGAGTGCAGCTTCAAATACAAATAGATCTAGCCTCAATTACTTTCCAATATTCTCTCAAATCTAAGAAGTAAAGACTCCATGCCAAGGATCTATGCCGCTTGTCATGCTGTTCATGGTCACCTCTGAGCTATTTTAATTCTACTATGCTGTTCTCTATTCCAGTCTCTGGTTTTCTTCTTCCCTGGCTCTCCTGTGTCCAAACTGCCTCCTGGTGCAATGCTCACAGCCAGCCCCTACCTGTTCTATAAGACAGGATCAGATTTGGCTCTTTAGGCCCTCTGGGATCTCTCTCTTTTTGTCTATGAAATGTTACTGTAGCTCAAGTCAGCACAGCTAAGCACACTGTACACAGTACACTGTAAACAGTGAAGTTCTTTGCCTGAGTGCTGTCCTTTTCTGTGGCTACACTCACAGGTTATCAGATCCACAGGCTTAGGTCTTCTAGAAGACTCAGGGCTTCGTGATGTTCATGACACCAAGCTGGGATTCCACAGCTCCACAAACAAACATATGCTAGATATCACTTTCCAATTGCCTGGACATAGAATGATTTATTCCCATTTCTTCACATGGCACATTAGTGAATGGTGACTGGAGAGTGACTTTTGAAAGTTTTCTTATAAAATGCTCTGGAAAACAGTACCTATCCTATTAAAATCATTGCATATATATATATATATATATATTTGCAAAAAAGATAATTTCTCTCTCCACTCTCCTAGTATGTGTACATTGGAGCAGGGGCATATTTATGTGTAGGTGCAAGTGTGTGTGTTTGTGATAGCCAGAGGGTAACCTGGGTTGTTGTTCCTCAGAGCTATCCACCTTGTTTTTTGAGACAGAATCTCTCACTAGCTAAGTTCTTTACAAATAGCCTAGACTAATAGGCCAATGAAACCCTAGAACGAATATGTTTCTACCTCTTCAGGGCTGGGATTGCATGCATGTGCTACCAGGCCAGATATTTTATTTCTTTTTTAATATGAACTCCGGGACAATAATCTTGATTCTTCAAGCTTGCAAAGCAAGCAGTTTACCAACTTTGCCCTTAAGTTCCCTCTATAGCCTTTGGAAGTTCAAATGTGCAAAGTTTTGGAAAATACTTTGTACTGATAGATTTCATTATGCTTTTATGTCAGTGGCATTTAATTTGGGATAAATGTAATATAGTTTAAATGATATAACTATATAATGGCTTTAAAGCACCAGGTACCAAATATATACAACTGCTAACGTGGGCATAATAGGGATCAGCCATTGGAAATTCTACCCTTGTCTTAGCTTGTAGATTGACCTACAGCTCCCAGCCGTACCAAGGCATGGGACCCAGCAAATCAGACTACTCTAAAGTGAGTTTAGTAAACTTATACTAATTTCAAAGCAGAAAAAAGGATATAAATGTTATTAACAATACACCTAAATAATACTTTGAATATCTTTAACTAATTAAAATGAATTTCATTTGCTTATTTTCATGCTTCTTACATCTTAGAAGAGATCAATTTTGCCTGCTTTTTTAGACTAGGGTAGTTGTAACTACATCGCCAATGCTCAACCTAATCTGTGCTGGGAAGTGGAACTCTTACCGGTAGCTCAACAAAACAGCTTCTCTTTATAGCAAATTGAGATCCTCAAAGAAAACCACAACTTTTCACAATGCTGAAAACAATGCCGAGTAGGTGTCCATCACCAGAGGATAAATCTACAACACAACATCTTCACCTAAGGCTCAAGATACACACTTGAAGAAGGGTTGAAGAATTGTGAGGGTCAAATGACCAGGAAGCCTGCTGTGAGACAGTGTCTCCTAAAAATAAGAGGGAAACTAAACCCATGATACAGAACTATAAAGAAGCCTAAACAAGACTTGAACAATGGCAACCCCAGCAGACAGGCTAACGTAGAAGGGGAAGATCTCAAATCTAAAGGGGTCTTTCCTCTAGACCAAGACCTCTAGGTAACTAAGGACTGTTGAGAGAGGAAGAATCAAGTCTTCTCCAAGGAGAAGTTCCCTAATTGTTTATCTAAAACAAGTAGTCAACCATAAAATACACACACACACACCACACACACACACCACACAAACACGCACTAATCAAAGAAAAAGAGGCCATAAATTTGGAAGAGATGGGAGGAAGAAATCGGAAGGGAGCAAATGATGCAATTATACCTTCATTAAAATTAAAAAGTTAAAATTGAATATATGACTTGTATTTCTATTAGAGATGTTTTAGAAAACTAACAAAAGTATAGAGGGAACACCATAAAATAAGTTCATAACAAGGGTGCTAGCACATTCCCTATCAATAACCAGTTAATTTAATTACTGAAGTCAACTCACACAGTTTATTTTAAGTAGGTAATAAATAAAAGACTCAGTAAGGCGGCTAAGTGGGTAAGAAGCACATGATACTCAATGATGCAATGTCAATGACCTAAGTTAAATCTCTGGAATCCACATAAAGTAGAAGTAGAGATTCAGCTCTAGTAAGTTACTTCTAAATTCCAACTCCAAATAAATTCAGGGGCACATGAGTCACACAGACACACACACACACATGTATGTAATTATATTAACAAAGATGCTAAAACAGGGCAAAAGGGTTTGTGATTAGGAAAGGAAATAGTTTCACGTATTTTAAGAAATGTTCTAGACCTACTGATATAAATCAGGGTAATGTTTCATCATGAAATATATGTTTTTTGTTTGTTTTTCTAGTCTTTGGCTAGTGGGCTCTAAGTCTCAAAACAATGCTAAACTGTTGTTACAAAGGTCATCGAAAGGAAAAGAACAGTGACAACGTTCCATATGACATTTATCTCAAGTCAAAAGTCAAGAACCCCAGGAAGCATAGACCAATGGAAGAGTGTGATCCACATGAATATAGGTGAACACATAACATCATCTTCAAAAAAAAACAGATTCTAGAATGGTAAGGGATTAATTTCCAATTTTTTCTAACAGTTAAGTAAGTTTGTACATGTACAAATATAATCCTCATGCTTAAAATGAAACAGCAGCAAAATGAGAAAACAAACTGAATACATTATCACTAGCAATTCTATGGGGCAAGTTACTGCTGATGTTGAGGCAAAGTGAAAACCCTTTGCAGTGTGAACGTGAACCCCAGACACTATCTAGTACTGGGCGTACACTCCCGCCCTCTCCAGGACTAGGGAGTTGTTTTTACCTCTTTCATCATTTTTTGTCTGTTTGTTTTTTCTCTCTATTTAATCCCAGAAAGGAGTACAGCATTCCTTTAGTTCTCCTATTCTCTGTAGAAAACAGCGTGTACATAACAAGGGTGGTGATTTGAGTAAGAATGGACCCCATTGACTAACATTTTAATGCATGGTCATCTTGAGTGGCATTGTTTGAGCAGGATTAGAAGGTGTGGCCTTGTTGGAAGAAGTATGTCACTGGGTGTAGGCTTTGAGGTTTCAGAAGCCCAAACCAGGAACAGCTGCTCTCCTGTCTTGCTGCCTGTGTATCTAGAGGCAGTGCTCTCAGATACTCTTCAGGACCATGTCTGTCTGTGCTGACATGCTCCCTGCCATGATGATAACAGACTAAATCTCTAACGCTATAAGCAAGCCCTAAGTAAGTGCTTCATTTTATGAGTTGTCATGGCAACTCATGTGTGTCTCTTTACATCAATAAAACACCGGCTAAGGCAACAAGTCACCCCCTGCTTCTCACCAGCTCAAGAACATTAAAAGAATATTCTTGGTACTTACATCAAAGACTGCACACAGATGAAGATAGCAAGATTTAAACTTTTACATGACTATGAGGTAGTATTTCTCTTAATTAGGGATGAGTCATGGCTTCATTGTATCTATTGTGACTTAAGAAAAGATCAGTTTTATCCATAACCTTTTCCCAGTAGCAGATGAACCGTTCAAGCTAAAACATCAATTAATATTCTGCGAGTTATGAACTGAATGCTAACATTTCTATTTTTATCTGCCACTATTTTTTAAGAATAAAACTTGTGAAATACTGTAAGAAAATTACATTTTACTATTCAATGAAATAAATGATAGAGAAGAGAAGAATATTAATATCGAAACTTCAAGCTTTTAAAACATTCGGGTCACACCATGGAGTTTGAAGTAAGTATACAGGCAGTATTAATATAGTTTCTCTTATTTATGTTCTAACAGTTCTGCATGTTTTTTCTGGTCTCGTGTCATCATAATTTATGTTCTCCTATATCCTAACTCAGTTCCTTTTATATTATTGAGAAATAGTCTCGTTGGTTGTATTTAAATAGTTCTTGGAGGAATCAATGGTGGCTCTAAGTTCTCTCAGAACATGAACTGGAAAGCTCTAGCATCGTCAGCAGACGATTTTTGATTTTTGTTTGAGATGAAAGTTGAAGTATTGTTTATTAAATAGTAGTGCGCGCGCGCGCACACACACACACACACACACACACACGGATCATTTTCCTAAAATGATTCAGTTCTTTAAAAGGTTAAAGAAGAAAAGCAGATCCCAGAAAGGACTTAGCCCTTACCCAGTGTAGCACAGGCCAGGAGGGAAAAGAAGCAGTCACCTCTGGTGGACATAATGAACTCTGGGAAGAGTACTCAGTCTTTTCTCACCAGCGTCTGCTTATTACACAGCAAACAGAGACTCGAGGCATGGCTTATGGAACAGCAAAGGTGACACAGAAATGGCTGACCGTTAGTCTCCAGGCTTGTTACTAACAAACTGGTGCTCACTCCACTCAACACAATGCGAAAGATAACCGAACTAGAAATGTGTAGAGATCAATTCAGTGATAGCGCCACCTGCTATTTTAAAACTTTCCATGCTACAGACTTTCATATAAAACACATTCTCCTTCATAACAAAAAGGAAACATCAGACAAACAATTTGATTTCCAGCAAATACATTGGCAGTCATTGCAAAAGTGACCTGAGAGATGGCCATTAAGACTCATTGCTTTTCTTATTGTCCATTTGGCTCTATCATAAATTGAGATCATGACATTATGAGAGTATAGAGTTAATACTATCCAGCGCACATCTGGGTCCATCTTTCTTTAGGATTTCTGCCAATACATAGAAGAGACCTATTTGGAATTTGAGACTACATCCAGAGACTTATTCAAAAAAGCTATACTCTTCCTAAATTTATACTTTATTTTTACCAACAGATGTAAATTTGAAGGAAAATACCATATAGGTTAAGCCTTTTGGGAATAGCCGGCCTCTAAAGGATGACTCACAATTTTCCTGTGAATAGCAAAGATGCTGAACTATAACTCTAAGCTCATCTGTGCTCTAGTCCGAATCATTCCCTCTGTGAACTCTGTAGGCGTTTTATGACAAATGTACACATGTGTATGAGGCATGTGACCTTGTTGGCAGTTATCTGCTGTGTCAAGGGGCTATTGGCAGATGCCCAAGAATTGATTGACACATATCTTACAGAACTGGAGTTAATTAATATGTCTACCAATTCCCAAATGTACCACAGGAAACAGAAAATCTGTTTAATACAGCAATCAATGACATACTGCGTGTGGTCAAAAGGCATTCACCAGACAGAAAAGCTAGGTTTTTGGAAGACACTATTTAAGAGTGTATATATAGCTATCAAAATGCAAAAAAATCTATTTTTACAACTACAAGGCTAAACTTGATGGTATTTTGGAAATTGGTTTATCATTAGAAATAGCAAGTGATAATTTTCTCCTAAAGAGTCAAAGCTCTTAAATGATGAATGGGGTCTTACATTTTTCCAAAAGCAGTGTTGTAACTTCTGTGGCATTCTGCCATAAAGATGTTCAGTCCATATGCAGTTTTCTAATGGTGAAGCTTCTAAGAGCTTAGAAACTAAGAATAAGGCAGTAGTTACTTTAAGGGAGGTACATTGCAGAACAGAAGTTGAATATGGCAGTGTTGCTGATAGTCTTTCCAAATGTTAAAAGTGAAGATGCTTCCTTCTAGTTTAAAAACACTGTATAAAGTCATTATAATAAAATTATGTTTCATTTTTTAATGTGGAACAGTTATCAGGAAAATAAGCATGCAATTTCCAGCCTAAAATTTAAGAGGAAAATCTTTGTAACTGAAGAAAAGGAGGATATGAACTTGAAAGAGAACAGTGGGGTGGGGTGGGGCATTTGGGTTTGGGGACAGGAAGGGGAAGGGACAGAATATGTAATTATATTATTATACTTGAGAACATAAATGCTATTTAAAAGGATTTCTGAGGATGGGATTTTCAGACTCCATGAGTGTGTGAATCTCAATCCAACATTCCCAGCATCTCTTCTGGTGACTTTTTATTCCCCTGCCTCTTCCAGGCTTTCCATTAGTGTCATTCTTTTCTAAAATATAAAGTGCACATTGTCTCTCTTTTCAGCTTCATAAACAGCAAAATTGGTTAAAGCCAAAGATAGCATTTTAAGTAATAGTACAGATCAATTTAAAGCAGATTGTCTCCGAAGGCAGCTTAAGCATTGAAAATTAAATTTGATGTAGTCTAGACAAGCCCTCGTGATAATATCTTTTCCAGAATTTCCTAGATTGCCTGTCTAGACTGCTCCAAATTCCCCAGGTAATTGCATAATCATCTTCTTTCTGACCTCCTACTCTGGAATGGTATTTCATAATTTATAGTTCTCATGCAAATCAAAATCACCGAGCTTCTTAAGGTAGACCTGTCTCGGAGCTCTGAGTTTCTCAAGAAAAAAACTTTCACCTCAATATGTCATCTCAAAGAAGCTCACATAGGAAGCCAGGTTTATTTATTATTTCAGTGGAGGGGAGCCTTAGCAAATGGCCTGTAGCCCTTCACCCCCCTAGCAGCCCACCCAAAGAGTGGCAAGGCATAGTTGACTTGAAATATAATACATTATTAACAACACAAAGCAGCAATTATAGAAGGGGAAGGGACCATCACCATGAAAAATGACAATTCATAGATGATGTATAGAATTTTAGCATAAATAGATACCAAAGTAGTGAAAGTCTCAGAATTCAAAGATGTAGGATTTAAGAAAAATGCAGAGACATCTAGTAAGGATAGCCTCATGACATTATTTATAATCTCTGATGTAAGAAGTAAATGAGAGGTTAGCTGGCAATTACTAATCAGACTAACAGCAAAGGCTTTCAATATGGATTTACACTTTCTAGTATTAGATGTTCTTTTCCAGCAATGACGAGCTATCAGATCTTATATATCTTCCTTCTAATTGTCTACGTTAGAACCATAGATGCAGTAAAAGAAGCAACTGGTTCAACACGGGGTAGCTAAAGCTGAGGAAAGGGTGGTGAAAACCCAGGAATCTGAAGCCAGAAGAAAGGCATGCTTCAAAACAACAGACGCTTTGAGTTTGTGTAGCCCTAAATGTGAAGGGAGTGGAAGGCAGTTTGAGGTAATGAGCCAACCTAATATGTGGATACCTAGGCAAAGACAGTTTTATTTTGTTTTCCGTATTATGAGCAGAGACTCTGAGATGTTAAGTAGCTTTTCCAGAGCTTCCTAGTTAGTAACTGCAGCATGTGCTCTGAAGTCTGTTGTGATACCAGAATCAATGCTTTCCTGCTCCTCTGTAGTACGAGAGTCCCGAATGCACTACTGTACTATTGTGAGCAGCTCTTTAGGAGCATTCTGATGCTGGGAACAGAATGTGTAACACAATGGATCTAGCTTTTAGGGTCCCTTATTGGCATTATCAGTTTAATCATCTGGTGTAACAAGAGAACGGGGCCTGTTTGTCGGGGATTTCTGTCCTGCCCGGTACCCCACAGCCGGCAAGCCGCAAAGAAAATCACACAGAGGTCTCTATAAGTTATAAAGCTGATTGGCCCATTAGGTCAGGCTACTTATTATCTATTGTTGTTTATATTAAGCCATTATTCTGATCTATGTTAGCCATGTGGCTCAGTACCTTTTTTAGTGGGGCA
>LOJH01017785.1:8897-20497 GCA_001685095.1 Ellobius talpinus
TCTCTCTCTCTCTCTCTCTCTCTCTCTCTCTCTCTCTCTCTCTCCTCTCTCACTCTCGCCACCTCCCTCTTCTCTCATGGCTCAGTTCAGTCCCAATTCTTCCAGATGCCTCTGGCTGTATTCTCCCTCATATCTACAATAAAATCCTTCTCCCCAACCATATCTTGGGGCAGTCATGTCCTCATTTTCATGCAATGAATTCACTTAATTTCTTTTTTCCCCCACACTTTTAGCAACTCAGAGACAAGATTTCAAAACAAACGGCCAGGTAGAAAGGATGGCTGGTTCCTCTGTTTTCTGCTGAACCTTTGAGCAGATGGATCCTTAGTAGCTGGAAAGACCAACTAGGAATTAGAACGAGGAAGCACTATCTGGAAAAGAATGCGGAGACAATGAACTTCTTTGTTTAAAAAAAGTGTGTATGTGTGTGCATGCGTGTGCATGTGTGTGTGTGTGCGTGCATGTGTGTAGGTCAGAGGACAACTTATGGGAGTGGATTCTCTTCTTCTACCATGTGGGTCCTGGGGGAATGAAACTCAGATCATCAGGCTTGGTGGCAGTCACCTTTACCATTGGAGCCACCCTGTCCGCCTTTGATTCTGTTTTAGGGCTGGGATTGTAGGTCAGTGAGACATAGTTGTAGGCATGTGCAAAGCCTGGGTTCAAGCTTCATACCACACACACACACACACACACACACACACACACACTCACACACTCATTCATGCACGCACTCCTGAGACAGACAGAAACAGAAACACACCATTAGTTTCCTTCCTTCTCTCTGTGTGTAAACTCCCTCTTTAGATCAGTATGATCAAAACATGTTATGTCCCCTCTATTGGTGACCATTTGAGTCTGTTGCTGTGAAACACATATTACTGAAATAACACACACACATACCCCAGAATTTAAAGGTCTATAAGACTTCAGCCTGAATACTCATTATTGTTCAATCTACTCTTGATCCCCAATACTTTAAATGGATGAAAAAAATCTAAAAATAGCAACAACAACAAATAAGGTCTTTAAGACACAGCTGAGTAAGGAAGACCAGGGAAGCACCAGCGACCAGTCATATACAAAATAAACATCTTAAATGAAAACGTTCCACGAAGACTTTTACCATCTGATATGAGTCTTTACGTCAGAAATAATGGGCACAATGACTAAAGAGACGAGACAGCTTACATTTGAATGGAGTCCAAATAACTTCAGAGTTATTTGAATTCAAATCTTTCCGTTGGAACGGGAGTGATGGGAAAGCAACGTGATCCATTAGGGCCTGGAATGAGACAGAAATGCCTCTTTCATTGAGAAGTGATTTCCTGGCCTTTGTGGTCCTTGAGCATTTCCTAGGCTGTAAGTGCCAGCAGCCTTGAACCCAGACTGCAAAGCCAGCTCATTACAGGACAATGGAGTTTGTGTGTGTGAGAACTCTTTTACTTGAAATCATGTGTCTGGGACTGGAGAGATGGTTCAGCAGTTAAGAGCATGGGCTGCTTTTTCAGAAGGCAGGGGTTCAATTCTTAACAGCCACATGGCAACTCACAACCCTCTGTAACGCCCGTTCCAGGGGATCCTATGCCCTCTCTGGCCTCCAAGGCACACGTGTGATGCACAGACATACATGCAGGCAAAACACCCATACACATAAAATAAAATAATAAAAACTGTAAAATAAACTAAAATCACATAGCCACAGTGGAAGGTTTCCTGCATACAGTTGAAAACTCATGGCTTTTCTCGTTCATTTGTTCATCAACAGGGTCCCATGTCTCAGACAGGCCTTGAACTCAATAGGTAGCTGAACATGACCTTGAATTTCTCCTTTTTTCTGATAAATTTATTTCTTTGTGTTTTGGACATGTGTGTATATGCATTCAGGCCACAGCACATGTGTTGAGGAGGAGCCCATTCTCTTCTTCTGTGTGGGCTGTGGGGTTGTCAGGTTTGGCACCATCTCGACAGCTCATCTTTAAAATAATTAATTTAATTCATTATTATTATGTGTATCTATCATGTGTATGCACACATGTTTTTCTCCTCCAATCTTAATGTGATTCCAGGGATTGGATGCAAGTCATCAGGCTTTTAGGCCATCAGCACTTTTACCTACTGAACCATGTCACTGGCCCTGATTTTATTTAGTTATTTAGTTATTGGTTTTTCGGGGCAGGGTTTTTCTGTGTAGCCCTGGCTGTTCTAGAACTCACTCTGTAGACCAGGCTGACCTCGAACTCAGAGATCTGCCTGTCTCTGCCTCCCAAGTGTGCACCACCACCACTGCCACGGTGGGCTCCGATTTTGAGGTACAAGATTTCTTTAGAACATCATCCCCCTCCTTCTCCCCTGGAAGAGCCACTGCTGACAGAAGGTGTGAAACAGGAAGTAGCGACTTAGGAAGACAGGAAGCAGGTGGCTCTCCTCTGCCACCATCAAAATCAAAGCAGACCTGGTGGACCTTATCCCGAAAGATTTGACGTCAGACATCCAGACATTTGTGAGCAAGCCACTACCTGACAGACCTCAGGCTGGGGCTCTCTCACATGGTATCTCCCTAAACCTGGCGACAACGGGGCGTGATCAGACAACATCATTTGTTCCTGTGCATCTCACACTGACATCTCAACTCGATTGACACTTCGGGCTGGGTGAGGCTTTGTTGATGGGACCTGTGATGGGTTCCATATGTACGTGTATGATGCTCGCTCAGTGGTGTGTTACTCAGCTGTTTGTTACTGGGACAAAGTTCCTGAGGGCAAGAAAGCAGGAACAACACCACTGAATCCCAGTTTCAGTCATTCATAGAGGCCAGCTGACTCTGTGACATTGGGCCCTAGGCATGATGGCCGCAGGATCGTGGGATGAAGAGGCTGCTCACAGCATGGCACCTGGAGGCTAAAAGACTAAGACAGTGAAGGGTTGGAAACAAGATAGACCTTTGAAAGCCCCATCCTCAGTAAACAACTTCCCCTGTCAGATCCTGCCTGCCATAGTTCCCAGTATCCCCTCGCCCATGAGCCCATTCAGTTGCGGATATGTCAGTGGATAAAGCCATTGATGAAGCCAGAATTCTTGTGATCCATCTCCTCTCAGGGAGGAAATGGATCCACCAGCTGGTACAAAGCCTTTGGGGCGACATTTCATATCAAGTCGACAGCCAACAATAATTTGGCTCCTATTCACTGGGTGCAGCAAACCTAACCCTAGTTATCAGAGCTAAAAATATGCTCAGGATTAGCAAATGCCCTCTGTGGGGCAAAACTCTCCCTCCTGGAGAGTGGCTTATTTAGAGACGGAATGTTAGAATCCCCAGGCAGCTGCAGATAGACAAGCCCCTGTGATTCCCTCCAGTGTCTGACTCCTTGGTTCTTGGACCTCTCTGAATGATACCCGCCATGCTCTACTTGATGGGCAGGTGATTCTCCAGCATGATTTAGACCCACCCATTTTTGCTTCACCTACAGAGCTGACTGTCTGCCTTTTTCTTTCAATTTAGCAGCACGGGCCGCCCCTCGGAGCTCCGCTGGTCACAACAGTCATAGCTTACATCCTTCCCAGGCTTTTCCATGAGGACATTGGTGATGACCAGCAGTACTGAACATTCATCCTGGTGTCGAGACATCCATGGGAGCCTCCCAGTGACTGTGACCTCGGAGCTGTGACTGTTCCATTTCCCAAATGAGACTCTGAGCCTCAGAAAGATGAAGTCACGTGCCCTGTCTTACACAGCTAGGAAATGTGTTCATGGCTGCCAAGCTTAATTGCTTTTCAATAGGAAATATGAACAACCCGCACACAGTAACTAGTAGCTATTATTTACTAGTGGGAAACAAGTGTAATTTAATAATAAGCCTTTATTCTAAACTATTTTCTTGAACCAAAAAGACCAAATGTGTTGGCTAATCCATCCCATCTAGCAAGGCTGTGGAACTATGGGGTGTACATACACACTCTAAATTGCATTTCTTTCACAAACTACAAAACAGAAGCTGCCAAAATGTGTGTTAATCAACTGTCAAAACAGATTATTTGGGAGCTGTAGAGATGGTTCAGTGGTTAAGAGCACTGACTGCTCTTTCAGGTGACCCAGGTTCGGTTCCCAGAACATGGCAGCTCACAAACATCTGGAAATCCAATTCCAGGAGATCTGACACCTTCCTCTGGCCTCTGAGGGCACCAGGCACACCATCTGTGCACACATGGTGCACAGACACACATGCAGGAGCAATACCCGTATACAAAATAAAATTTTAAGAATAAGAAAGACAATGGTGACATTGCTCTATTGCTCTGGACACATATCCGCCGACTGCTTTAAGCCTCAAGGGGTGCCTATCAGGCAGGTGCTACCATGATCGTTTTCATTTCATCTATGAGGAAACTGAGGCACAGAGAGATCGAAGCATTAGCCATACAGGGGCAGAACCTAGATAGTCTGGACTTAAAGACACCCAGCAACACTTCTGTCTCCACAACCAGAGACTTGGGTACAGGTCTCCCACCCTCCCAACCTTCTTAGACCTTGTTATAGCCTGTAGAGCCTTGGAGTCCAGTAAAGAGTCATCTCAAGTCGAATAAGCCCTCATAGGTGATTGGGACTTTGCTTTGGTGTTGTAGGTTTGAGCCAGGCTCTCTTGGGATCCAGGCTGGCCTGGAACTTGCCACGTAGCAGAGGTTGACCTTAAAATTCTCGTCCTCCAGCCTCCACTCCCCAAGTGTGGAGATCACAAGTGTGTCTCACCCCACCTGGTTTATGGTTTCAAAGACCCAGCGCAGGGCTTCGTGCACGCTGGACGAGCACACTACCAAGTGAACCACAACCCCAGCCGTCTCTTAGATTATTGACATCTTTTCTAACATTTGACAAAGGTGTCGGGGTCGGGGGAGAATAAACAAACCAACCCGGTGCTAGAGGAGATGTAGCGGGCTGATGACTTTAACAATGGATAGCCTCCCTGATTGGCACCAAACATTAAATATGAAGTATACCAGTGCTTGATCCCCCCTCCCCCGTCTCTAAAATCACACATCTTTGGCTGAGTTTTCCTTTTGCTGTTATGTCTGTTGGCATGAAAAGCTTACAGATACAGAGTGAAACGTCACAGGGAAAATTCTATGAGCCAGGCACTGGCTGAATGCTGGGTTTGATTTGCCCTAACTGAAAAGTGCTTTGAGAGGCACAGCTGGGGGGCGGGGGTGGGGTGCCTACTCACTCACAGTGACTGACCATCTCTAAGCATGTTGACAACCACTCTGCCTGGGTCCCTTTAATGAGTTAATTACAAGAGGACTCTTACCCGAAGTCCCTGGAGCCCTTCTTGAATGGGCTCTGCTGAAGAAACACTGGCTGAATGAATTCTCTCTCTCTCTCTCTCCAAGTAGGATTTTTCTGTGTAGCTCTGGCTGTCCTGAAATTCACTCTATAGACCAGGCTGGCCTTGAACTCGCAGAGTTCTGCTTACCTCTGACCCCTGGGTGCTGGGATTAAAGGCGTGCACCACCACTGCTCACTGAATGAACTCTTTGCGTCTGAAATTCTGCAGACACGCTGATGCTCCAACATGCAGCAGGATGAATGGCTCTGTTGCTTCAGGCCCATCTCCTTTGTAAGTCACAGAAAAACCACTTCAGCTCTGCCCAAGTAGAAAGGCCTGTGTGGCCGCTCACAACTGTCTGTAAGCTGTGATCTGCACATGCCGCACAAGGATTCACAAAGCACACATATGCACAAATAGAATAAAAATAAAAATTTAAAAATCTTCTTTAAAAGGGTGTTTGCAGAATTTGTTTTTCTTAGCTTTTCTTCCTTCATGTTTGATCCCTTCTCAAGCAGTCTAAATGGTGTCATGGTGTTGTTGTTTATACTCTTTAACTCTTTGGGGGTGGGCACCACCCAGCTCCTAAATAAATACACACACGGAGTCTTATTCTTACCTATAAATGTCCAACCTTAGCTTGGCTTATTTCTTGCTAGGTTTTCTTAACTTAAATTATCCCATCTATCTTTTGCCTCTGGGCTTTTACCTTTATCTATTCCTTCCTCCCTTCCTTCCTCCCTCCCTCCTTCCCTTCTCCTCTCTCTCTCTCTCTCTCTCTCTTTCTTCTTTTCCTCTTACTCCTGTCTTGCCATGTAGCTGAGTGACTGACCCCTAGAGTCCTCCTCTCTTTCCCCTTCCACTCCTTGATTTCTTCTTTCCAGATTTCTCCTTCTATTTATTCTCTCTGCCTGCCTGTCCTGCCTTGCTATTGGCTGTTTAGCTCTTTATTAGGCCAATCAGGTGTTTTAGGCAGGCAAAATAACACAGCTTCACAGAGTTAAACCAATGCAACATAAAAGAATGCAACACATCTTTGCATCATTAAATAAATATTCCACAGCATGAACAAATGTAACACATCTTAAACTAATATTCCACAACATCATGGAGATGTTTCTAGCCATTTTGTTTTCTAGTCTGTCTGTGCAGACAACCTACCTACTTTCCCAAAAGTTCTAAAACAGGTCTCAGGATTAAGTTTTGTAGGTTCTGATTAACTTAGCATGGGTCACATGGCCACCCCTGAACCAATACTGGTGACCAAAATAATGCAGTCCTCTTATTAGTTTGTGCTTGGTTACAGCTGTCTCCTTAGACATGAACAGACTCACTTGGTTCTAGGTGGAAGGAGACAGCATTTTCCCAAGAAATGCAGATAGAGGCGGGACAGGGTGACCCAATGGGTAGTTCCAGTTCTGTCTCTTGAAGCAATTTCCAGAAAGCAAAGTGCTGCTAACAGGGTATGGGGTGGCAGTGGGGGTGGGGAGTTGACAAGCAAGCTACTTGCTTAGTTAGATAGCTGAGGTTTCAAACGTGGCCTGTGTCGGCTGCGACCATTTGGAAATCATTTTCTGCAAGTGGCACTCACCCACGTGGCTTGGTGTCTTATGGTTTCTTATTTTTCTTTCTTCTATTAATTGTTTTTTAACTTCTTGGAACTAGTCCTTAAGAAAAAGAGGAACCAAAAATATGCCACAGGATGATTCGAAACAGACAGACGACAAATAAGCACTCTGGTGACAGTCTTACTGTCCCTGTGATGCCTCTTATGTTGGGTAAAATCAGGTCTTTTCTGATTTGTATGATTTTTGTTTCTTGCTAGTAATGAAAGTAATACCTACCTGACTCAGGAAGACACCCCCCCCCAAGAGCTTTTCTAGTTCAGAGCTTGGGCAACTCAGGTCAAGCCCCATGTCATGTGTGCAGACAGACAAACAGACAGACACACACACACACAAATAAAAATAAAATATATATCATGTATTTTTATTGGGGGAGCAGCTGCGAGTCATACGAATATGCCACTATGTAATTAGCTAATCCCTATTTGTTGGACACTTAGGTTGCTTCCAATTTTTCATTCTGAATGGAGGGTCTTCTTTTCCTTATATCTCTGGTTATGGTTTTAGGATGAATTCTTAGAGTCATTGGTTCAAAGGGATTGCTGAATTTTTTAATTAATTTTGTAGGTATGTACACACATGCATCTTCTCCTGAACACGCCACAGTGCACGTGGAGGTCAGGGGACAGCTGTCGGGATCAGTGCTCTCCTTTCACCTGAGGTCCTGAGGGTCAAACTTGGGCCTTATGCTTGGCTGCAGGCACCAGTACCCGTGAGCTGTCTTAGCCTGGAGGGTGAGGTTTTAATGTCCAATGCCTATTTTAATGTCCAATACCTACTGTCAAATAGTTCTGAAAGACTGGCTCAGTGGGTGAATTCCCCACTCTGGTGCTCTGTGTCTCTCCTCAGAGATGACTAGTCATGACTTAGATGTACCTCCTTTCTCTGGTGATGGGGACTTTTTCAAACCATAAGTCACTGGTATTCAGTTGGCTTCATGCAAATGCAATGTTTTTTTGTTTTTTTATTCTCAATCCAGATGTGGCAGCACACACCTGAAATCCCTGGACTCAGATGCAGAGCAGGGAGGGTTATGAGCTCAAAGCCAGTTTGGGTTACTGACTGGGTCAGAAGACCCAGATTCAAAAAGCCAAAAACAGCACCCCCAAAATTTCTCAGCAGTCATTTGTATCTCCGCTGTCATCATCACCTGCACTGAGAGAGACCTGAACTGTTTTGCGCTCCCTGTAAGACTGGCCAGGCCTCGTGCTAGAGCATTCATTGTCTGGGAACAGGGAAATCCATCACCCCTGGGAGTGATGCATTGGTTTCCCAGGGTCTGGGACACCACAGACCTGCAGCCTTGACTCTAAGTGGCTCTGTCAACATGAAGCTCAACTTCCCTTTGTGTGGAAAGCCCCTGCTGAAGGCCATGCTTTTGGGGAGCCAGGGAAGTTGCTTTGTGAGCCAGGTTGGGTTCCACCTGGATAAGGTCAATGGCCTATACCTTCAGCTGGAGTCCAAACAAGAGAATCAAAGTAGATCTAGAAATCCGAAACAGTGGGAAGCAAGCAGAAAGGACCTGAGTTTGGCCCTGGGAGGGGAACTACCAGGAAAGACCCTGTATCTGGGCGTGTCCAGGGTGAACTACCCTGGGAAGACCTATGTCCAGCCTTTTGAAAATGAGATGTGACCTTGCTGTCTGTGGCAGTCACAGAAGCAAGTTGTCAACGACAGGCGATGAAACCCTCCTAATGCTTCACAGCTAGGTTGGCTGCATGTGGTGTTGGGGGCAGACACACCTGCCAGTGTAGGACAAGATGTGGTGGCCCTGTGTCAGGAACAGTTAGGCCTGTAATAGTTGCTTAATGAGCGTTTGCTGTTGGATGAAGGACTATATGGAATCACAGGGGCCCCTTCATTCCTATTCTCTCCAGCATACCCCCTCTTTCTGGGGGCAGCACCCCCATTCCCTCCTGCATGCATTTAGAATGTAATTCCAACTGGGCAAATGATTTTTTTTTTGCTTATCATTCTGGCTCTCGTTCAAACAATGTAGAACGTCATTTATTCTTTGACAGTTTCATACAGGTATGCACTGTATCTTGATCACTTAATGTTCATGACATGCATGTGATGTACTATGAGCCTTTACCCCCATTACCCTCTCTGGTCCCCTCCATTCCTGCTGAACCCTTGCTTCCAAGCTAGTCCCCCCTATATTATATATTTTTGTATGTGACCCTCTGAGTTTAATTACTTAATTAATTTGCATAAATGCGGGTGGGGCTATTTTTCACTGAAGAAACTGGGTCCTAGATCCCAGCAACCATCAACTGCCAACTTCTCCTCAGGAAGGAAGGGTGGGGCCTCCTGATCCTCTCCCTCATCTGTGATGTAATGTTGACAGGCATTCAAGAGTTACTTATTCTCAGCACTTCGACAACTGGGACAATTTTAAGTGTAATTATAAAATGTCATTCTAGCGGGAGGCTGGCATGTTCTGAAGAAACGGTGAGGCTGGACCACAAGACGGCTCATCATTTTCTCAAAGCTGGTACTCACATCCTTTTGCTTAAGCGACATTGCCAAGGCCACCTCTTCCACACCTGTCTGCCCCGCCCCCACGCAACAACCACAAGTTTTGTTTTGTTTTAAGACAGGGTCTCAAGTAGCCCAGGCTAGCCTTGAACTTGATATGCAGGTGAGGATGACTTTCCAACCCTGATTCTCCTGCCTCCGTCTCCCAAATACTGAGACTACAGGCTTACATCCCCATGCCTGGTTTTATGCCGTGCTTTGGGATAAAGCACAGGGCTTTGTGCATGCTGGGCAAGCACCCTACCAACTGAACCACATCTCCAGCCTCTTTTATTTTCTTTGAAGCCCTAACCAGATCCACTGCTACCCTTCTCCGATCCCTTCCTCCATGGGGCTCTTTTACCAGATCATGTTTCACACCATGGAGTTTGACATCAAAGTGGGGACACAGAGGCCTGGTGGCAGACACCTGTGGAGTCAGCCCATGGTTGACGCCATGAGTCCCTGCAGCTGAGCCTGTCCTGGTTATAATACATTTCATCTGTCCACTGTCCCCTGTCTTCTTCAATCCAAGAACAATCCCACCAACTCCTAGGGACCCTGCCTCTATCTCAGGGGCGTTTTCAGCCCTTGCCAATGGTTGTAAAGACCCAGTTCCTTACTGATCTTTATAACAGATACTCATTTGCAAAGGGGAGGCTGGAGGAAAAGCAGGGGAAGTCCTGGGGCTTGCTGGCTAGCCAGTCTAGTTGAACCTGTGGGCTCCAGGTTCAGCAGGAGAATGCAGGGTGGTGGTGTCACATGTCTTTAGTCCCAGCACTCTGGAGTCAGAGGCAGGCAGGTCCCTGTGACCTATGTAGTGAGTTTCAGGACAGCCAGGGCTACACAGAGAAACCCTGTTTCAAAAACCCCAAAATAAATAAATAAATAAATAAATAAATAATAATAATAAATACATGAAAAGATGGAGCACAATAGAGGAAGTCTACCTCTGGCCCATCGTGCACATGCACATGGGCTTGCACACCTGCACACACATATGCACAAACACACACACACAGATGTGGGAGGTATATCCAGGCAAGTACTGAGTGACAGCGGACAGCAGAGGGAAATGTGGAGGAGCCTGGAAAAACAGGGCTCCAGCTCAGCCACTTGGGAGCCTAATGACCCCGGGTAAGTTTATGTAACCTCAGTGTCGCCTTTAAAGTGCAATGGTGATCATAAGGCTGGGACAGGGTGACAGGAACCTGCTGGGGAGGGTTGGGGGGTGGGTCAGGAGGGCCCTGGGAGGCTCAGGAGGGGGCTCAGGAAGGGGCTGCCTCAGAGGAAATGGATCAGGAACTGCAGTGCGCGCGCGCGCGCGTGTGCGTGTGCGTGTGCGTGTGCGTGTGTGTGTGTGTGTGTGTAGGAAGAGCCATTCCTTTCTCCACAGGATCACTAAGCCAGTAGAATGTGAATGTGGGGCTTCTGAAAACATCCCTGGGAGGCTCTGCCTACCAATGAGGCAGAGGTGAGTGAGGAGGGACTCCTGTCACTTGCTGTTGTTTTGTTTTGGAATGCAACTAAAAGAAGAAGAAAAATGCTACAGACCAGGGCATAGGGGCATATGTTTGTGATGCTAGAACTTCGGAAGCAGAGGCAAGGAGGGCAGGGTTTGAAGCCAACTTGGGCCATGCAGCAAGAACCTGTCTTGAAAGACCCAAGCCCAATCTATCACAAACTTGTCACCAGGGGCTGCACCAGGAACTGGCACATGCAGATCCAGCTCTCTGCGCTTGCCATATGCACATGGCATAACATCCTCAGGGTGTCCAGAGCTGTGGAGAGCCTTCCATGGCCACTCCTAATGCTGAGTGCTGGGTTTGTCCCTCAGGTTTGACCCACCATGCGGTTGTGCTCTGTAGCTGTGACCAGCTCTTACCAAGGGCCTCCTTCCTTTTCAGGGAGGCTTCTCATCCTCATTCCTTCCTTTGGATGCCCTTTCTCCACCCCCAACCCCATGGGAGATTTCTTGTTTGAGAGAGGCGCCTCTTAACAAAAAGCCACCTTGAATACTTTACGCTTCTAAAGGGGCGGGCTTTTTTTTTAAAGTTTTTTAGTTTTTTTATTTCTTTTGTTTTTTTTAATATTTATTTATTATGTATACAATATTTTGTCTGTGTGTATGCCT
>LOJH01017786.1:11852-22106 GCA_001685095.1 Ellobius talpinus
TCAGTGTTTATTTAAAACATGATTGACAGATTACAGACAATTCTCCCACACCAAGTGAGACTGGTCGATAATACACACACACACACATACATACTTACATACATGCATACATACATTCATACATACATACCACTCCAGTATAGGCAAATTTGGGGGCAGTTTTAAGCTAATAACCTTATTCTGAGTGGGTTAACCATGGAGGAACTGGGGCAGAATTCCCACAAGTAGTGGACTGGGAACCAGAAATTTTTGTTGATGATAAGAGTTAGGGTTAAAAAGCAAAAGGCTCAGAAACTGCCTTAGGCTGTCCTGGCTCTACTGCACTTCCCAAGTAACTGCATGCAGCTCCGCTTTTCACCTGCTTGTTTTTGTTTTATTTGAGTTTGGAGCAGGGCATATGTGTGCACAGGCCAGAGGAAGATGGCCCATATCCTGGTCTATCGCTCTCAAGTCTCTGGTTGAACCTGGAGCCAGGCTGACAGCTAGAACACTCTTCCTGTCTCTGCCTACCACAGTCTGGGGTTACAGGTGACCACATAGAGACACACCCGTCTTTTTATGTGAGTTCTGGGGATTTGAACTTCCACCCTTGTGCTTGTTTATCAAATACTCCCACCCCCGAGCCTACTCAGCCTACAACTTCTGTTTAATAATGGCCAAATGCAGAAGGAGCTAAGTGGTGAGGTGGTCTCAAAAATTCTGCGTCATGTGCTTTCTTCCTTAGTGTTCTAACCAGGGCAGACGGGAATGCCCTTGCGCAGTCTGGGGATACAAAGTTCAGGGCCAGACCCCCTGGTCCCCTCCTGCTCACCACATAGCATATCTCATGGAGTATAAGAGGCTGTTGACTGTGAGATGCATCACTGTCTTCAGCATCAATAAGAAAGACATAAAGCTGCATGACCAGTTGTGACACAATAGGATGCCACCAATTGTAGGACACATCCCAGTTTCAAAGATGTTCAAATTTGCCTGATCTGGTGGCACACACCCTTAGTCCCCGTAGAGGTGGGCAGATATCTGAGTTCAACGTCAGTCGGTCTACAAAGTGAGTTCTAGGACAGCCAGGGCTATGTAGAGAAACCCTATCCTAGAAAACAGCAGCAATGAAAAGATGTTAAAATCAGACAAAAACATTTGTCTTAGCGTTTATAGACTATGGCGTCTGTGTAGGAAACCGAATCTCTAACTTAACCTCTCTTTGTTTCATTCTCCTGTTTAAAAACCTGACGACAGGTATGGATCCTGCCTCATGAAGCGGCTGCAATGAGTCAGGGGCTTGGTTCGTGTAAAATGCTCTGAGCATTCCCCAGCGCGGAAGTGTTTGATTCTCTACAGACCACTCAAGTCCTCGGGCACTTGCTCAACTGAAGGCTAGAGGTCTTCCTGGTTGTCATTCTGCAGGGGTGAGAGGGCAGTGCAGCAACACCTACACATTGCCAAGTGATTTTAGAGAAATAAAAGCAGGTCACATGGGGGGGGGATGGCGTAGATTGTCACTTTGTGCCTTAGTCTCTGGTGATGTCCTCAAGTCCGCCCTGATCGCCACTGAAAGAAAGGTACCAGACTGCTCTGGCAATGGTTCTATTGCAGAAAGACTTTTCGCACTGACGACACTCGTATGAATCATTTTTTGCCAAGTTTTTTTGTTGCTCTAAGCACATCCTGGAACCACCCCAGCCATAGGAGAATTCTGACCTCCTACGATGCTGGGAGGCGGGGGTGGGGTCGAGGCACACAAGGCATGCTGTGCGTGGCCGGATAGCTCCACACAGCAAGCACTGTTATTCCATTCACAGAAAGTCAGAAACTAGCTGAGCCCGTGATTTCAGGCCCGGGGAATGGAAAAGCAAACGGCCCCGTCTTGATGCAACCCAGTTCTATGAGTAAATGCGCACAGACATAGGTGCAAATGAGAATTCCCAAAGCAATTGCTGGTAGATGTAGCCAGTGAAGGAAAAAAAAAAACAGGGCAAGGCTCTGCACCCACATATGCTTTCCAGTCCTTCGGAAACCCTTGAATTGTGTTGCTGCGCACTTAGCCTTCTGCTATCCCTAACTTCCTCGCGAGGCTATTCCAGAACTAGATACTCGGATGACGAGAATGTCGTCTAGCTGGCAGTCACTGAAAGGCGCATAGACGTTTTACAGCCAACCAAATCTGATCAAAAAAGAAACTGCGTGGGAGTTGGCACACTGAAGCTTTCCAGGCCCAGAGAGAGAATTTGAAAAGAGCAGAACTGGAGTTTAGATGCTCAAGTCTTACTCTCTCCTTTGGGTGGTCCTAGTGATTGTCTCGTTAGATTTCCTCTAGCCATTGTTTGGTTGTTAGATTTCCCGTCTCTAGAGCACTTTCAGGCTCCAAGCCTCTGTAAATCAGGAACTTAGCAGTCATTTAAATGCCACACAATAGATACTTCATTTTCTGTCACTCATCTAGGCTGGGCTGAGTTGCTTGGCCACTCTTGTTTAAATGCTGTGATGAAGGCACTTTGTAGATATGGTTCACATTTAAAATTTATTGACTTTAAATAAAGCAGGGGTTTGGTTTTGTTTTTTGATGATGTACACGGCCGCACCTAGTTAGCTGAAGTCCTTTAGAGCAAAGACAAAGGTTTCCTAGAGAGGAAGAATTCTGTCTTAACACTTGGGAAATTCTGCTGGAGTTGAAATCTGGTTAGCCAACTTTATAAATTTCAGACTGAAGGCATGGACTATGCAACCTCCTTTCATGGATCTCTAAGAGCTTTGCAGACAGATGAAATGCCATCTCTTACTTGAATTTGCAGGCTGCTGGCCTGCCTGTCCTACAGTTTTCAGATCTGCCAGCCCTGTAGCCACACATGAAAAGAATGCCTCTGTCCCAGAACCATTTGCCTGATTTACCTTGTGCTTGACCATTCTACCTGACCTTCTCAGATTTTGGCTTGTTTATCTAAACTTGCCTCACCCCTCAGCTCAACATGTCTGGCTTCAGCCTTGTGTTTTGCTCATAGATGACTGTAATTTAAACTTTCTTTTCACCCCTGGATGATGTTTATTTTTCTGAAGAGAACTTCCTCTGGTGGGCCTCCAACCTGAGACCCCACGGATTGACCCAGAGGGACTTTGATCGGTCTGGTGAGCTCCGTGCAAGCATAGATTTCTACATGCTCAGAACCTCTGTCTTTTTGTACTTCAATCTCTTAGAGCATTCTTGCCCTACGTACCTGAGCTCAGAAACCACATTCTTTACACAGTGTTCTCAGACTTTTACAAAGGGTTAAAGAAGAGTTGGATTCATTTCTATCTCATGTGTGTTGAATTTCTTATTCATGTCTCAGGACATTTGGCTACAGGTGGATTTGTTTGTTAATTAAAAGGGGGTGTGTGTAATCACCTTTTGCTTATTCATAGGGCTATTTTTGAATGTAAGCATAGACATGTGTGTGTGTAGTTAATTTCACAGCAAATGTTTGCAAAGCTCTTAGAGATCCGTGAAAGGAAGTTGCATAGCCCATGCCAAGAATTATTAGAAACACAGGCATTACTATTGTTGGCCCTACTCTAGAAGACTCTTATCATGGAACGAGTGTTTGTCTTTAGAAGGAGCACCTCACAGGAAATCTAGAGCACACAAGGATGTCAATGCATTGCCTGTCTGTCGAAGTCTAAAGGGTTCTATATGTAGTCTCCTAGTCTGCGGTGTGTTTAAGCTATTTGGGTATTTCCTCTCTCGGGCTCTAGTGGAATCAGGCTAAGCCTGTGTTATATAACACCACCAGCTCCTGCAGTCATGAGCAACTTCTAAGGAGGAGGCACCGGGGGAACAAAGCCACCTGGCCTCTGCCAGCCCCTCCATGCTTTGCCAGTACACCTGCAGAGAGCTCCCAGGGCTCAGCCTGGAAGAGAGACTGCGTCTTATGTTTCCCTGCGTGAGACGACCGTGTCTCTCCAGGGCAGACTGGACTAGAAATCTCTGCCTTTGTTTCCTAGCCAAGTTTTATCCAGGGTCTCCTAGGGCTTCAGGATCACCGAGCAGCTGCCTCACTGAATCTGGGTCTCTTACTCTCACTTCACCTGCTCTGAGAAATCTGATAGACTCAGACAGAGACACGAAACATTTAGAGGCAAGCTGTCAGGCATCCGGGTCTCAAAAAGTTTGTAGGGTTAATTCAGGCGAGTGTCACATGTTGGTTGCATGCCTCAGTCAGCTTGGCCATGGTCCTTGTCAGACCCATTGGGGTATTACATCAAACTGGTTCTATCTATCTCTATGTCTTAATTATAAGGAAACTTTTCTTATGTTGCCTGCCGTCGCTAGAAAGTGAGGGGTTATCATGAAGGGCTCTTTCTGATGAGACAGGAGACTCAGTTCACAGTAGTTTAAATGGAGAAGGACATGTATCGGATCACCTAACTGAAAAGCTCCAGGCTAGCTTGGCTTTGGGTTTACATGAGGTCATTGGGACTTGGTCTCTCTCCATCTCTTCCCTTTACCTTCTGTTAGGTTGGCTTTATTTTTAGATTCCAGGTGGTGGGCCCTAGCAATTCCAGACTCCCCCTTGTGGTGCAAGACTGCCTTAGAAGTTCCAGACCCCAAGGCAGGTATGGTTGGAAGCTTTCTGTGAGTACAAGAAAAATCTGTGATGAGTCCATTTTTAAGGCAGAAAGGTTGGTTTTGGCTCATGGCTGTAGAGTTTTCAATAATTCGCCGTCTCTTGGCTGTCGTGGTGGAGACACATGGTGCCTCTTTCACTGGTGCCAGGCAGAAAAGGGGAGGGATCAGGGTCTCAATATGTCCTTCAAGGCTCCCAGTGTAGGCCCCATCTCTTAAGAGAATCACTACTCGCATAGCACAGGAGGCTGGTTCCTGTAACACACAGACCTTTGGAGGACAGTCAAGATCCAAACTACAGCCAAGAGGTTGACGACTTTTGTTTTGCGTAAAGGTGCCAAATAGGAAATAGTTTAGGATTTGAAGATCGTATGGCTTCTGTTGCAACTTCTCAATTCCCCTGTAATAGCGTAAAAGCAGCCATAGATCACACAGAAATGAACGAGCATGGCTGTGCTCCAAGACATTTTTATTTACAAAAACAGGCAGTGGGCCAGAGACAGCCTGACCTCTGGAAGTACAGAACTGTTGCTGGAAAAGTGTGCTCAGTCAGGGACTAATTCTCTGGCTTCCCTTATAATTGGGAGGGGTCGCACGACTGAGTTAATGCTCGTGGGACACAAAGGGAAGTTACGTGGCCTTTTTCTGGGGCAGAAGTTGAAGTCAGCAAACACGCTCTTTTACATCTTTCTCACCTGCATGTATAACATGGGCGTATAGAACAACGAATTTCCCACAAGAAAGGAGTCTCACTGTGTGGAGATGACAACCACATGACCAAGAGTGTTTTTATCATACTGTTAGAAACTGGAAAACAGATTTTCAATGTGTCTGAGATTAAGGCAGCTTACCTACCTTAAATAATGTAGAAACCGGTGTAGGAAAGGGAGTAAGAATGCGTAAAATACCCAAAAAAGGGGCACTCAGTTGTACAATGGGAGAAAAAAAAATCCACAAAAAACCCCGAAACATCAATAACAACCACAAAACCCCAGAGGAGGCTATAAAGATGGTGTCTCATGTTATTAGTATCAATCAGTTCTTAAAATTGTTGACTACTAAACTCTGCAAGTACAGCGAGACACTTGATGAGATTACAGCACCAGGAGAAGCCCTTAAAAGCGGCAGAATCTTTGTGGGCATTTGAGTCGAGTCCCTCGCTTTGAGTCGAGTACTTTGCTGCTTGTAACAGATTACAAGAAAAACATGATTCTTGGAAATAACTGACAAAATGAAAGGAAACACAGCCTCCAGTTTGGAAAATCTTGTTGATTCTGGACCTCAAGTTGGGAATAAGACACAGGCAGACAGATGGACAGACACACGATACTGTAGTAATTTAGCCCTGCAAAAATCAGATTAAGGGTGGGGTCGAAAGCGACCTAAACCAATTGTTCTGAGGGTCTAAAACAAAGTTATCTGAGAGTCCAGAGAAAGATATTGAGACAGGCAGCAGATCCTTGAGACTCCAGAGCTAGCTCTAGGAAAGGATTTCACGTGTGGCCACTGACATTTGGAATTTATTGGAAGCAAAGAAGTGGGAAGGTTATTGTTACTGAGTGGATGTTATTCCGAAGATCCCAAGCTCAGATGAATAATCCCTGATTGGCCAAGCATTATCTTTTTGTCCTAACTTTGTCTGAGCGGAAAGTAGGTTATGGAGGCTGGACAGTCTTCATGGGGGTTCACTCCAGAAGTGACCCACATGATAACATACCTCTCTTTTCAGATGCTTTACAGGGAAGACTTGCAGTAGCACACTGCTCTTGTTGTAGATATGTGTGTACAGGTGCATGTGTGTGCATGTGTGTGCCTGCGTGTGTGGGGGGTGGGGTGGGGGGGTAAGCCAGAGGACAACCTCCAGGTGTCGTTCCTCAGACTCTGCCCACCTTTCTTTTCTGACACATGGTGTCTCATTTGTCTGGAATTTACCAGGTGGGATGTGCCTGTCTATGCCTCCCTGGTGCTAGGATTACCAATGTACTCCCCCAGGCTGGCTTTCTGTTTTTTAATGTGGTTCTAGAATTGAACTTGTGTTCTTGGGCTTGCAAGGCAAGCATTTTACCAACCAAGTCATCTCTGCAGCTCCCTGTGCCGGTGTCATTCATAAGCTCATGTGCCTGTCTCTCGGATAGGATATAGTCCAGTAAATCCATATATCCATGAAACTCTGATTTAATTAAGTAAGCTCACAGGTAATCTTTTATTAGCGTGGCATTATTGATCATTGTGTGCTTTATCATTGTGCCAGTCAGATGGTGGCTGTTCTCCATAAGTTATGCGTATCTAAAGCCCGTTAGTTATCTGCTTACATAGCAGATAACTAATTAATTGTTATAATTAATTCTGTGTTAGCACTTGTATTCAAAGTGGAACATCTCAGCAAAGTGCTGAGTAACAAGTTGGCATAGAGTGGTGCCGTTGCTCCTGTACAAAATGGAGTAACTCAGGGCAAGCACAGCTTGCCTTATACGGTTAGGTGTGGCTCTGTGAGTCCGCTTTAGCTAAGAGAATCTGAATGGCTGTGATAGAAGCTGTTTCTAGGCCAGGAAGCTGGTGTGTTACCCCTTTGTTCCATGTCTTTGGCTGGCTGGGTATCAATAAAGATGAAGTCCTAGGGGACAGTGCAACCCCAACGTGAAATGAGCCTGGGCTCTGAGTCATCACTTAGAGAAAGATTGTCCTCTGACTGATGTATAAGTAAAACAAACTATTTTTTTTAAAAATTCATCCCTTCTATACGAATTTCATACATTATATTTCCATCACATTCACCCTTTCTCCCTAACTCCTTACATTACAGATCCACATCCACCTCCCTATTCACCCAGTTTCATGTTATCTTCTCTGTTTTAAAAAATAATTTTAAGATTATTTGTATATGTATAATTGGAGACTGCGCATTCATTTCCCAGCCGTCCAGACCCAAATAATCACACAGAAACTGTATTAATTACAACACTGTTTGGTCCATGGCTCAGCATATTTCTAGCTAGCTCTTACATCTTAACTTAACCCATTTCTATTAATCTGTGCATCACCACGAGGCATGGCTTACTGGTAAGGTTCTAGTGTCTTTCTTCTTCAGCAGCTACATTGCATCTGCCTGACTCTGGCTTCTTTCTCCCTACATTCAGGTTAGTTTTCCTGCCTATCTATATTCTGCCCTGACATAGGCCAAAGCAACTTCTTTATTAACCAATGGTAATAAAACATATTCATAACATACAGAGGGGAATCCCACATCGTTTGTGCATGAATGTTTTGCCTGTATTTATGTCTGTGTACTACTTACATGCCTAATGCCCTTGAAGGCCAGAGAAAGCACCCCCAGTATCTCCTGGTATTGGGGTTATAGAAGATTCTGACCAAAATGTGGGAGCTTGGTGTGGGAAGTCCTTCTGTATATGTGTTGCTTTTATTGGTTAATGAATNTATTAACCAATGGTAATAAAACATATTCATAACATACAGAGGGGAATCCCACATCGTTTGTGCATGAATGTTTTGCCTGTATTTATGTCTGTGTACTACTTACATGCCTAATGCCCTTGAAGGCCAGAGAAAGCACCCCCAGTATCTCCTGGTATTGGGGTTATAGAAGATTCTGACCAAAATGTGGGAGCTTGGTGTGGGAAGTCCTTCTGTATATGTGTTGCTTTTATTGGTTAATGAATAAAACTGCTTTGGCCTACGACAGGGCAGAATAGAGCTAGGTGGGAAAACTAAACTGAATTATGGGAGAAAGAAGGTGCAGTCAGGGAGATGCCATGTAGCTGTCAAAGAAGAAAGTTGTCAGCTGCCAGCCAGAGCCTAACCAGTAGGCCAAAGCCTCATACTGATTTAACAGATTAATAGAAATGGGGTTAATTTAAGATGTAAGAGTTAGCTGGAAATATGCATAAGCTACTGGCCAAACAGTATTAAAAATAATATAATTTCTGTTTTATTATTTGGGTCTGTGCAGCTGGGAAATGAACAAGCAGCCTCCGACAACAAAATGGCATGCCAACATGGGCCGACTACATCCACAAAAAACCTGAGAGAGCTTGGAAAGAAATTCTAGACACAAAAGAACAGAGTTGAGCACAGCTTTTTGGTAACAACATTTTCTTGTGTGGGCTCTGTTTGCTAGAAGCAAGCAGAGGCGTGATTCTTTTAAGAGAAGGCTTCCTGACTTTACACCCTTAAAGAAAGCTGACTCTCCATCTCCCAGGAGCCATCAATTTCTAATAGGGCCTCAGCTAGAGATAGGACTTTGCGTCCACCTACCAGCTCCATGGAGGGTTTTGCACAGCTTGAGTTTGTATGGGTTTTGTACATGCTGTTGTCACTATTGTGAGTTCATGTGTTACTGCCCTGCCACGTGTTATAGTCCCCCACCACCTCATAAACTTGTTGAGCAATTGTAACGTTTTGTATACTTGTTGACGCATCAGAGTCTGCTTAATACAACAACACAGCTGGTCTCTATTTCAACTTCCCTTGTTCCTTGCTAGGTTTTGCATTTCAATATTCAGTTTGGAGACATGGCTCAGCAATTAGTAGCAAACACTGCTCTTGCAGAGGACTGAAGCTGCATCCCATGCAGCCACACAGGACTGCTCACAATGGATTTCCAGAGACTCTAGCACTTTCTTCTGATCTCTATAGGCACTGCATTCAAGTGTGCAAGCCTATACTCACACCCACCCACACCCACTCACATACTCATAATTTTAAAAAAAATCTTTTGTAGTAGGTCTTCCTTTGGACTACCCATTCCCCAATAATAGCCATGGAGACTTTTTGTTAATTATGAAGGCTTGGCCTTAGCTTAGGCTTGTTCCCAGCTAGTTCTTAAAAAATTAACCTGTTTATAATAACCTACATTCTGCCATTACCTCTTCTTAGTACCGTATATCCAACTTCCTCTACATCTGACTGATGAATCTCCTGTGCCTCAGATTCTTTTCCCAGAGTTCCTATCTCTCCCTGGAAGTTCTGCCTATCCTTTTCTGCCTAACTATTGGTCATTCAGCTCTTTACTAAACCAATTAGAAGGTGCATTAGACAGGTGAGGTAAAATAGAGACACATCTTTAACCTGTGTACCAAAGGTTATCCCAACACCCTTAGATTCATTCCATGTTGAGTTTTGGAGCTGAAGAGGTACAGTGGTCTCCTGCCATGGATTTTTATATGGCTATCCAGTCTCCCCAGCATCATTTATTGAAGAGTTTGCACTTTTTCTAACATGGATGTTCAGTACTTTGTTGAAAATCAGCTGGCTTTAGATGTGTGGACTCACTTCTAGGCTGTGCCCTCTTCCTTTGGTTCTGGGAAGGCCTGCTGAAGCTCTTAACTCAAAACCAGCAATCTGTTTTTATACAACCATGTCCCATGGGGGCTTATCTGAGTGTGGTACAGCTTATCAACACATCCCTCACAAATATTTTTTTCTTTGTTTCAGGAGTTTTGGACACCCAATATTTTCTACTTGTTATGGTTTTTGTCTCTTTAAGAGGCAAGCCACGCCCACTCCCGGTGACCCTGCCCTCCCCCACCATCTTGGATCTCTTTCTGTTCTCTCTTGGCACAAGCGGTGTGTTTCTCTTGGGGCCCCTCCCTGTCCCTCTTCTCTTCTTCTCTTCTCTCTCTCTCTCTCTCTCTCTCTCT
>LOJH01017787.1:0-11638 GCA_001685095.1 Ellobius talpinus
TTCTTTATTAACCAATGAAAGTAACACATAGACAGATGACCCTCCTCCACCAGAGTGGATGAGACACAATGAAACAATACTTGGGAATCCTGGGAAATAGCCTTGGACACAGACTAAGGAAAGCCAGGAGCACTTGCGACCCTCTTGTGACCATGAGGACTGTGAATTTGTCTGAGAGTGTGACACCGTGGTGACTACCTTGCTTATCCCTACTTCTTTCTTTCTGCTCTCCTACTAGTAGGCACAGTGTTGCATGGGAAGGGGTTGTTGGCCCAAAGGAGATAATGTAGTGGTTGACCCATAACAGGGGCAAGAGCCACCCCAGCTTAAGCATGATTAATAAAAACTCATAGAGAGAAATTGGGGTTCAACCTGAAGATCCAAAAAGCAGAGCAGCCAACCATTGGCTCTTACCTCGACCTCAGTTCGAAATCGCGATGCTGCCTCCAGGAATCTCAGAATGAGATTGTCTGAGAACTGTTTCCTCCCGTTTTATAATTCTCTCTAGGGCTGGATTAAAAGCATGTGCCACCTGGTTTCTATGGCAACTAGTGTGGCTACAGGGATTAAAGGTGTGTGTCACCACTGCCTGGTCTGTAAGGCTGATCAGGGTGGCTGTTTTACTCTCTGATCTTCAGGCAAGCTTTATTTAATAAAATACAAATGAAAAATCACTGACCCAGCCATTGAGACCCCCAGGCAGGCTTATCAGAGATGCACAGTAAGCAAATTCCTTTTCTACCGCTACAGGTGAGCAGAGAGTGTGCGGACCTCTCTGCTGGGAACACCAACACTACATCCCCAAGGGAGGCTGCCATCAGGACACTTAAGAGAGAAAAAAAATCCAGAGCTTTGAAGGCAAACTATCAGACAAGCTTGTCACTCCAAGTGCCCCTGTACCTCCTCTTTGGTATCTAAGAAACTTCCCCATGATTTAACGATGCAGAGATAAGTCTCATATAGCTGGAGTCAGACCAAGCTCAAGTGAACTGGGAGGAGAGATCCTGGGTCCTAGAGACAGCCTTAGAAAGCCTGAACAAACAGCACCTGAAGCCTACTTACCCCTGGGGCTTCCCAGTTATGAGTTCATAAGTTCATCTGTATCTTGTCTGTCTTGGGATGGGTTGCTTCCTTTTACAGCCAACAGAATCCCTGCATAATTTCATAAAGGCAGGCAGATACCAAAGACTCCCACAATGTCCTCTGTGGCAATAATGATTTTATTTCCAAAACTTTTCCATCGATTTCAAGCTTTAAGATGCACCAAACCCCAGGGACGTTCATCTAGTGTGACACCAGCAATCATCTGCGCTCAAAACTCCACCAAACTGACACCTGGCCCTCTAGAGCCTCTGTCTGAGTTTGTGTGCTTATTTTTAGGTTTCAACAGAACAAAGGGGGAGGTGGGCAGAGAGATGTCTCAGCAGTGTGAGCACTTCTGCTCTTCCTCTGGACCTGGGTTCAATTCCCAGCACCCCCATGGCTGCTTACAACCATCTGAAACTCCAGTTCCAGGGAATTTGCTGTTCTTTTCTGGCCTCTGGGGGCACGGCAGGCATATGGTGCACAGGCTGACCCACAGTCAAAACACCTACACACATTTTTAAAAAGTTGAAATATTAATGAGTTTAGTTTTGTGGGGATACCCAGGCCTTGTCAATGAGATTATGGAGTGCATATACAGTGTGTGTAATCTCTGAAATATGTTGATTATAATCTCTCAAGCAATCTATTCTGGGGCTTTGGGATCCTGAGATGCTGAGTTCCTGGGCACATTCCTCCTTGTTAAAATGCTTATGAGTTGGTCCCCCTGGTTTTCAGCTTGCATTCAATTATACATTTTTGTTAGCTCGGCACAGATGTTTCTAATTTGTGTTAGACTCAAGCATGCTGCACTGGATCTGTTCTGGGTCCCTGATCCAGTCCTGTGTGGCATCATTCTGGGTCTGTTCGTTTGGACTGAGCCCAGTTGTTGGCTCATTATTAAGATGATGTTGACATCATACACGTGGGTTCACCAGCTGCGTCTTAACCTTGGAAATGCTATGGTATTTCACACCACTTAAATGTGGTGACATTTATGGGCCTTCGTGGACACCCACAAAGAGGTGGATTTCTGTAGATTAAATGTCAAGTTTGCAGTGGTTGTGGGGAATTGAATCCTGGAGGGATGTCCACTTCAAGTCTCAACTGGGCCGTTGACTTGGGGCTTGGGTCTCATTAGGTGCCAGTGAGCACAGGGCAGATTGTGTTGTGCCAGAGGTCACCCTAGAATCTAGGAGAAGCAAGGGGGTGAAGATGGCAGAGGAGTGAAACTAGACACCCGGAGGGACATCTTATGCTCAGTTCTTTAAATCAAAGAACACATGTGGCTAGTTGAAGATTAAGTTACTGCAGACAGACGGTGTGCTGGGTGTGCTGGCGAGGTTCATGTCATCTTGACACAAGCTAGAGTCCTCTGAGAGGAGGAACCCTCAGTTGAGAAACGCCTCCATAAGATCCAGCTGTAGGCAAGCCTTTAGGGCATTTTCTTACTGATTGATGTGGGAGGGCCCAGTCCACAGTGGGTGGCATCCCTGGCCTGGTGGTCCTAGATGCTTTAAGAGGCTGAGCAAGCCATGGGAGCAAGCCAGTAAAGCAGCCCCCTCCGTGGCCTCTGCATTAGCTACTGCCCCAGGTTCCTGCCACGCTTAAGTTCCTACTTTAGCTTTCCTCAGTGGACTGTGACCCAGGATATGTAAACAAGTAAACCCTTTCCTCCCCAAGCTGCTTTTGGTCATGGTGTTTAACAGGGCAAAGAAAGAACCCTAAGGCAGACCATTCCCACCTAGAGAGGGTTTCCTAAATGTTAGCTAAGGATATCTAAGCAGAGGCTGGGAAGATGCCATGCAAACATGAGAACCTGAGTTCATATCTAGGACCATGTAAATTCAGGGCATGGTGGTGCACATCTGTAAACCCAGAACTGGGGTGCAATGGCACTAACAGAGACAGGAGGATTCCTGGAGCCTTCTCGACACCTCGCCTAGCCAAATTTGTGAGCTCTAGGTTAGGTGAGACACCTTGTCTCAAAAAGGAAAATTAATAGCAATAGAGGAAGACAGCTCCAGCTCTGGTCTCCACATGCATACACACATGTGCACACGGACAAATGCAACACACATACTCCACACAACACAAACACATGAAGCCATGGAGATGTTGACAGGAGCAAATGGAGCTGAAGAGAGTGTAGCTTTTTTCCTATAGGTACTGGGGACAGAGCGAAGACCTTGGACATGGTAGGCAAATGGCTCACCACTGCGCTATCTCTTTTCAGTTTTTTATTTTGGGGCAGTCTTCTCAGTTGCCTAGTCTGGCTTTGAACTTGTGACCCTCCTGCTTCAGCCTCCTGAGCAGCTGGGATGACTAAACCTGACTGTAAGGCACAGCTGTGGCCTGAGTCTCTTGAAAGTTTTTCCTCACAAGGACCTGGGTGAGCGAGGCAACCATGCCCATATACTTCCTCGTGGGTGCAAACATCGGGTGAGCCCAATGATGGTCATCAAGGAGCCCCGCAGTTTTCCTGAAAGTCTCACCACGCTGCCAGGATCCATTCATCTTTGCCAGCACCACCCGCTGACCAGGCTATTGTCTAGAGGGTGCCATCTTCAAGAGTCTGCAAAGGACACTCTGGTCTCTTGTTAGCTGGAAGTTGAGACAGATCCAATAGTCCTCCCCTTTTAAGATGGGGTTTCATGTAACTCAGGCTGACCTAAAACTCACTACATAGCCAAGGGATGACCTAGAACTCCTGTTCCTTCTGTCTCTCAAGTGCTGGAATTCCACACCTGGTTTCTATAGTGCTAGGGACAGAACCTGGGACTTAGTGTGTCCTGGGCAAGTGCTCTGCTGGTGTGGCCCCGGCCTGCAATTCCATCTAGTTTTGCTGGTTTTTTTGGTTGCTTAACTGCTGTAACCACACAGACAAGAAGGCCACTCCCAGATGCATCTTTTGATTAAGAATTAGAACAAATGCCACCAGATGCATCTTTTGATTGAGAATTGGAACAAATGCCACCTGTTCTGGGAGGGTCATCCCCAATCAAGGTGTCCATGGCCTCACAATCCTCAGTCTGCTGGAGGGGACATGGGACAAACCGGTTCTCTTCCTGCTACTCTCCTTCACTGTGGGAACATCTGGTCCCAAAGAAGGGGACACGTGATTCTTCAAGGGCAGGTGCCTTGCCTGCAGAATGGACTGAGATGCCAGAACATTGGGATGGGATAGGGGCAGGCTTGCCCAAGCATCTGATTGTCTGTCCACATCAGGCTGAATGTCTGGGCAGCTGGGAACATCTCCAGAGTCAAATGGACCATGTGAATCCTTCCCCCAGAGACAGATGGGTCAGGAGACATAAAACTGGACCAGGAGGGCAGAGGAGGGAAGCTGTGCCAGCTGCCTTCCTGTCCCAGGTGGCTACCCCACAGAAGCACAAGACAGCAGCCCGAATTTGGAGTTGTACCACCGAGGCACCGAGGAGGGGACAGATCTGGGTGCATGGTGGAGGTGGCATGTTGCTTCTGAAGCTTGAGGAGGTGTCAGCATTTCTAACCACCTCTGGAGGGCGGCTAGTGAGTTCTGGTCATCCTTGGTTTATAGGTGTTCTCCAGTTTCTGAGGTCACCTGACCGTAATGCAGTGTGTGTGTGTGTGTGTGTGTGTGTGTGTGTGTGTGTGTGTGGTATATGTGGTGTGTGTGTATGTGTGGGGTGTGTGTGTATATGTGTGATATGTGGGGGGGTGTTTATGTGGGGGGGGTATATGTAGTGTGTGTGTATGTGTGTGGTGTGTGTGTGGTATATGTGGTGTGTGTATGTGGTGTGTGTGTGTATGTGTGGTATATGCGGTGTGTGTGTGGCTGGTGTTTTCTTCTCTTTGGGAGGCTCAGAAGCCCGGGATGAGCTCATCTCAGTTTATCTAGCTATGTTTGCACTGACCTTATTCCTAGTTAAGTGTGTGTTTGAAGTCTTTTTGGGGGTGGATCACAGCAATCCCAAGTGTGTTTTCTCAGACCTAAAAAGTCATGACATTCCCAGATGTGACTCTGACGATACACATGGTGAGTGACGACCATGGTCACTATACTCAGAGGTAGGGTCATCACCCCAGATGGCTGTGTTGTTGAGAAGCTTCCCTTCCAGGCTGGGAAACTCATGAAACACCATGCCTTGGGGCTGGAGAAAGAATGATCAAAGATAGAGCAATTATCCCACCAGAAGCCGGAATGAGGTTTCTGAGAGGAAGCCTGGCCCTGGCTCCAAGAGGTTCTCTCTGGGGGATGCTCTCAGCACAACAGAGCTCAGATAGATGCTGGCTCAAATCTCCACCTAGAGGTTCTCAGAGAGAGGAGAGTCCCCATGTGGCAGGAACTTGTCTGCTGGTGCACCCAGCCCTGATGGTAAGGGGATGCCCTGATGCTGAGGGAATTCTGTCCCCTGGTGTTTGACGCCTATTCACCATGAAATCCCTTTTTGGGGGATGGTAGAGAGGTGAAGGGGTAAAGGCCTGTGCTCAGAACTGGGAGAGGTGGGTCTTCGAATCTTCCTAAGAGGAGGGACTCTTGCTTCAGCAATGGCTCCACCAAATGAAGGCTCTCCAAGCCCATCAGCCAATCATGGAAAACTTCCTGCCCACAGTTTAAACAGGAGGAAGAGCCATTCATTGTGGAGAAGATGACAGACTCAGACCAGATCTGAAGAAGTTGCAGACTGAACCCCAGGACTGGAGCTGTGACTGAGTACTTGCCTAGCGTGCAGGAGCCTGGGCTTTATTCTCAGCACACAGAAACCTGCTTTGGTAATTTACGTCTATAATCCTAGCCCTTGGAAGGCAGAGGCAGGAGGATCAGAAGTTCAAGGTCATCCTCAGATATCTATCGGTTCCACACCAGCCTAGATTACACAAAATGTTATCTCAGAGTCAGCAGAGACCAGGAACAGCTCCCACAGTGTCCCAAAGCTCTGCTTGTCTGCTTTGGAGCGTGATGCCTGCCACACGATGCTCTTCCTCTCTGTCTGCCTGCTGCTGGAGGACCCGGTGGAAAGCTGCAGAACTGAGCAGGGGACAGCAGGAAGGAACTGTTAGCTGAGGTACAGACGTCCACAAGATGAGAATGGCAGGGGACGTGGGTTGGGAGGCCAGGCCATCCAATGGGTCAGGTGTGCTCAGAAAACCCAGGAAGGGACTCCGGGAAATCCACCTGGTGGCCTTGGCCTGGTCTCTGCCCTTGAAGCTGTGGACTTCCTGAAGATACCTCAACAAGAAACCTCAAGCTATCTCATTCCTTCTGAAGAGAAGCTGGTGTCTGGACACAGAAGCCACGGACCAGCAATCTTATCAGCAAGAGGAGGCTGGGAGAGGCCATGAGAGCTGACACAGGTTTTCACAGGAGGTTCCTTGGGACCGAGCATCAGTTTGTGTGCAGACTAGGCAGGCAAGCACTCTACCGCAGACCTACCTCCAGCCTTCTTTCTATGTTCAGAACGCGTCTTACTGGGTTTCCCAGGTTACCCAGCTCACTCTGCTCCCCAGGTAATCTTGGAGTCTCTGTGTAACGATGGGCCTGCACCACTGTGCCTCAAGCTGGGCAAGTGTGTTAAAGTCTTTTCTTTTTTGAGACAAGATCCCACAGAACTCAGACTAGCTTCAAACTTGATTTGCCAAGGATGTCCTTGAACTTATTTCTTCTGCCTCCATCTCCCAAGTGTTGTGATTGGTACCATAACCAGTATTCTGAGGTGTTAGAACTTGGTGCACATATATAAGCCATCTACCAACTGAACACCATCCCCAGATATAGACAAGTGTGCCTAAGAGTTAAATTACTGTTTTCCAGAGTCATAGAGAGGAGTTCCCATGTACAAACAAACAGACAAATAAACCAGAGTATCTGTTTTAGCTCACTTAAGCCAAGAATCTTGGAAGTACCACTAAATGGCAATGCCCAAGGCAGGCTTATTCTTCAACACATCCATTGATATGTGGGGAGCTGTCCTCAGGGAGGCTCGCCCAGGCACAGGGCACATCCCACCTGACGCAGAGGCTGGTGACCTTCAGTACATGCCTTGCTCAGGCCAGTGCAGCTCTCGGGCATAAGCCCCTTTGCAGCTGCGGATCTCTGTGTCCTGCTCCAAGCACTTGTTCAGGCCTGGCACCCCAGATCGCCACCCGATGAAGCCCTGGGTGGTCTGTGGGACTGGAGGTGATGGATGGATCTGAAGGAGAAAGGCAAGGGGTGAGTCACAGGGAAGACTCTTCCCTGCCTGCCGTGCTGACAGGAGGAAGGCCTGTATTTCATGGTGGGGCAAATGGCCATACGTGCCACGGGAGTGTCTGCAAGGTGCCCATGGTGCCACATGAGGCCTAGGATGAGAAGACAGAAAAACCAATATTAAACAGTATGTGCGGAAGTGTGTGTGTGTGTGAAGGCTGGAGTTTGGCTTTTGTGTGTTCATTAAGTTTCTGTTCTGTTTCTTTGGTAACACTGACCAAAAGCCACCTAGGGAAGAAACTGACTTATACTTCCAAGTCTTCCAGCTCATCAACGAAGGCGTTCACTGCTGCATGCCGAGGTAGAAACCACGGAGAAATGTTGCTTGTTGGTGCACCCATAGCCCACTCACAGCGTCATGCTTATAGGCTTTTGTTCTAAAGCCCAGGGCCACTTGCCTAGGGATGGTGCTGCCTGCAGTGGGCTGAGGCCTCTCACATCAGTTTATAATCAAAGACGTCCACAGGCTAGTCTGAACTAGGCTTTCCTTCCAGATGACTGTAGGCTGTGACAAGTTGACAAGGGTTTCTCGTCATGATAAAAACACCATGATCAAAAACAAGCTGGGGAGGTAAGGGTTGATTTCATCTTAACAGCTTGGAGTCCATCATCCAGGGAAGTCAGGGCACAACAGGGCTGGAAGCTGGAGCGGCTGAAGCAGAGGCCATGGAGGATGCTGCTCATGGCTTCTTGTTCATGGCTTGCTCAGCCTGCCTTCTTAGAGAACCCAGGACCCATCATGGGCTGGGTCCTTCCACATCAATCAGTAATTTAAAAACTACACTGCAGTCTTGCCCACTCGCAAATCTTATGGAGGCATTTTCTCAGTTGACAGTCTCCTTTCTCAAATGACTTTAGCTGGGTCAAGTTGCTGTAAAACTAGCCTGATTGACGTGTGTCTTCCTCAAGGGCTCCCTACCTTGTCTCACGGAATCTGTAGCTCACTGGTTCAGACAAGACTGGTGGCTCATGAATCCGGGACATTCGAATGGGAATTCCTGCCATGAGGGGTCTGCCCAGGGGCTCTGGTGACCCTGTGGAACATCTCCTGCCCACTGCATTCCTTGATTTTTTTGGTTGAGGAACCCTTCCTTGTTTGCCTCTGATTGCTTACCCAGCAGTAATGACTGGCAGTCACCACTCTGGAAATGCTGGCTTCTGTCCCCAGTCCTGTAAGCACACTATCCACAGAACCCCGCTCCCTAAGGTGTTCCAGTAACCCTGAGATACAGGGACAAAGGAAGGAATGGAGACACAAACTCTGGGCCACTTGTCCAAGACAACACAGGAGCTGAACAGTGAAGTGGGACTCAGGCTCAGATCTCATTGTAAATCTTGAACCTCCCTTGCTTGCTTGCTCCCATAGATTGTGCGCATGTGTGTATATATATATATGTGTGTTCATACATGCATGTGTGTTTGTGTTTATACTTACATGTATGCATGTTTGTATGTACCCGTGTTTTCTATGAGCATGTTTAGAAATCCATGTGTGTGTACGTGCATGCCTGCTTGTGTTTATATGTGCAGGTATGTGTGCGTGACTCACATGTCCATGCAGGTATCTTACCAACGAGGTTCCCAACCTGGTTGTGGGGTTCTTGTGGCTGCCAGGATGGCCATGTCCTCACCCCTGGTAGTGGACAGACCACAGTTTGCAGTAGGACTTACTTCTTTCTAAGAAAATGGTATAAAAACAGCCTGCAAACCTTGATATATTTGTCTAAGGGGCTCACCGGCCGGACACGGAAGTGGCTGGGCAGCTCAATCTTAGGCTTTGGGGTATGTGGCTCTTCCTCACCTTCAAGCAGCTGAAACAGAAACCCAGAGACAGGAACGTCAGGCCAAGGCTTCAGGGTGTGGGTCCTTCATTCACATGTGACAGAGAACACTCATGGGGTTCCAAGCAGAGGTGCTAAGGCCCCAGCACAAGCAGAAGATGGTAAAGTGGATCCGAGCTGCTAAGTTAGTCCTGAGTGGCCCTTGCTGAGGCCCCTTCTAGTAGTCTTCCAGCCTAGGAATTAACACCCCATCATGGGACCAGAGGGGACATCCCTGGTCATGAAATCAAACTAAAAACTGCCTGTGCTGGCTCCAAGACCAAGCTTTCCAACCAGAAATGAATGCCCCACACCCTGGGAGATTTTAGAGCCATTTAAAACTCCCTGGAAACCCAATTTAATTACACACGAAG
Organism: Ellobius talpinus; assembly: GCA_001685095.1. Lineage (NCBI taxonomy): Eukaryota > Metazoa > Chordata > Mammalia > Rodentia > Cricetidae > Ellobius > Ellobius talpinus. The sequence continues at coordinate 9,507 of LOJH01017787.1, forward strand.
AATATTAATATCGAATCACTCATGAATAGTACATTATTAAGGCCCCTACTTTATGCATCGAATTTCAAACCGTATAACTGTCTAAGAATTTTAAAAACCTCATTACAAATGGCATAATTTCAAAGCTGTGCAGTGGGTGGGCTGCGGGTGGGGCTTGCAATGCTTTGAGTTAGAGTTTTGAGTCATGCAGTTCTGGTCACTGTGTTCCGGCAAAGGAAGAGGACCTGCCTGGGGTCTGGCCAGAGGTAGCTCTGTCACAAACAGGCCAGCCCAGAAGCCCTGTGGGTACTATAAGTGTCTGCATAGTGTTTGTTGTTGTTTATAATGAGGACCCACTCCCTCCAGAAGCTGAGCTTATGGTGGTCACCTCTGTGATCAGCACTGTCTCTCTGCCCATGTCACCACAGCTCCACCGTGATGCTTGTCCCCTCTCATTCTGTCACCTGTCTGGACCCTAGCAGACATCTGAATGTTTGACCCATGCTTTGGGGAAGGCACTGTCTCAGTTATTCCTGGTCTCCAGGCCTGCAGAGGGGCCCACAGACCTTTGTCCCACCTACACCCCAAGTCACGTGAGAGCTACCACCCCACTTCACAGAAGGGAGAGAGTCAGGTGGCCTCAAGGTGAGGCTGAGGCCAGCTGGCTCCTCGTCTTTGTGCCTGCTTTGCGAGTCTTGTGCCCAGCCATCGTTCTTTGAACTCACTGGCCTTTTTAATAAAGTGAGCATGCAGCGGCAGCTCCATGCACCTGGCTGCTGTGCAAACCACAACGTTGGTTTAGAGGAAATGCCCGGTACACATCTTGTGCCTTGAGAGTGCTCTGCAACCCCTCAAAGGAACCTCTGGATTCAGGGGAGCAGAAAAAAGCTAATTAAATTGTGTGTGTGTGTGTGTGTGTGTGTGTGTGCCTGCACATGTGAATGCCAGAAGCAGACATCAGCTATCCTACTGTGTGGCTCTTACCCATGGTCATCTCCTCAGTCCCTCTCTTTCAGTTCCTTCTTGCTGATTATTGGAAGGTAGCCATTTATTTCCTGCCATCACTGGCTACAGCCTGGAGTCAGGGGTGGGGAAGAGGGGGCCCCGATGAACTTCTCAGTTACCTTCTCCATGGAGGTCATTAAATAGCCCCACTTTGTCGGCCAGTTTTCCTGGGTTTCGTATTCAGCCTTCAGACGGTATCTCCTGAGAAATGGAAACACTAAGTGGGCGGTGATGCTCTCAGAAAGGCCACAGTACGAACCTCTAAACCTGTGGAGACCTGGTGGCTTGCCTTTGTGTACCGCACACTGACTAGCGGGTCTGCAGGAGATCTGAGTGGTGCTGGAGCGAGAGAGAGGTCAGTGTCCTTGACAGAGTCTCCCTTAACTTATGAAGAGACCCTGGCAGGAGAGGAGGAGGTGGGGAGAGATGGTGCAGGTGGGACTGGGGCTGACTACTACAGGGGCATGTGACTGCTAGCCCTCTTAGACTGGGGACCCTACTACCCTTCGAGGAAGAGCAGCCAGAGGCAGACATACCCATGGAATGGGGTAGTGAGTTGAAAAAGACACTTCGTCCTGGATTCCTGCAAGTATGGACGCAACAAGCGTGAACTTGATTGACATCCAGACCTTCCTTAGGTGTTGTCCTCAGACCCCCCCTCCAGCCCCAACCTTGCTCATTCCACATTAAACACCGTTCCTAGATGCTCACGAGTGAGCTGAGTTGAGGGGCAGCTGGTGAGGCTCTGCAAACACTGAGTTCAACTTGATCCTTCACTTGGGAATCAGAACCCGCACCCCTCCCCAATCTCTGCATGTTTGGGGTCTGGCCAAGTTATATACCTAGGCCCAGAGCTTGGAAGACAAAGTCTATTTCTTTTTATTTTCTTTTCATGTGTGTGTGTGTGTGTACATTTAGTGTTTGAATGTTATGTGTGTGTACATTTAGCGTTTGAGTGTTATGTGTGTACATTTAGTGTTTGAGTGTGTACGTGTGTGTACATTTAGAGTTTGAGTATGTGCATGTGTATATACATTTAGTGTTTGAGTGTGTATGTGTGTGTACATTTAGTGTTTGAGTGTGTACATGTGTGTACATTTAGTGTTTGAGTGTGTGCATGTGTATATACATTTAGTGTTTGAGTGTGT
>LOJH01017787.1:11673-22105 GCA_001685095.1 Ellobius talpinus
TGTGTGTACATTTAGTGTTTGAGTGTGTGCATGTGTATATACATTTAGTGTTTGAGTGTGTGCATGTGTATATACATTTAGTGTTTGAGTGTGTGCATGTGTATATACATTTAGTGTTTGAGTGTGTACGTGTGTGTACATTTAGTGTTTGAGTGTGTGCATGTGTGTACATTTAGTGTTTGAGTGTGTGCATGTGTGTGTACATTTAGTGTTTGAGTGTGTGCATGTGTGTGTACATTTAGTGTTTGAGTGTGTGCATGTCTTTGTACATTTAGTGTTTGTGTGCATGCCTGTGTACATTTAGTGTTTGAGTGTGTTGTGCACATGTGTACGTTTAGCCTTTGAGTGTGTGCATGTGTGTGAAAGTCAGAGGACAGCTCACAGTGTTCTAGGGATCTGAACTCGGGTCATTAGGCTTTCCCTGTCACACTCCCGCCTGCTGAACTACTCCCCCTCATCCCAGAGTCTATTTCTCATAAAAATGTAACCAACATGAGCCTCAAACAGGAGCCACAAACATGGCTCTAAATTTCCCATAGCCACATCTCAAAAAGGAAGTAAAAATTGCCAACTCTCATGAATTTTCATGATACTTTTTTGGGAGTAAATTTTTGAAATTTGTTAATTTCCCATTTCTAGCTAACCTCACGTTTGACCATAGCCATTTCCAGTGCTCAGGAGTCATGTTAGATACCAGAATCTGGGGGCTCTAGAGGGTCAGTTCATAGGGGAGGGGCCTTTTGGTCTGGATCTTGAAGGATATATAGGAGTTTGTCTAGCACTGAGATTGTGTGGTCAGTGGAAATGATGCTGTTTTCCACTTGGGAGAATTATACAGTTTCCTGTATTCCAAGATGAAGCAGGTTCTTCGTGAGTCTCCATCATTAATTGTCCCCATGGGTGTGAAGGGAGGTGACAAGAGTCTCCGAGATGGTTACTAGGGAGCTTACGAGGAGAGCCAGGGGCCTGTCATCCCAGATACTTGGGTGGCTGAGGCAGGAGGATGGTAAGTTGAAGGCCCGCCTGAGCTATGGAGGAGTGAGTTTAGACCAGCCTGGGCTACTCGAAATCAAAAGTCAGAAAAACAAAGCTGGGGCTGCAGCTCAGCAGCAGAGCAGAAGCTTGGCCAGAGTCCTACCCAGTGCTGAAGCAGAGGTGGGGGGAGGAGGAGGGGAAAGGGAGGAGAGGCTGCAGCTCAGCGGCAGAGCACTCTGCTTCTCAGAGCCTCAGAATCATACCCAGTGCTTGGGGGGAGAGGGACGATGGGGAAAGAGGGGGAAGGACGAGAGACAAATGTTTCTTGCACCAGACTCTTCCTATAGTGGTTAAAAAGTCATGGACTACTACTTGGCCCTCAAAAACTATCCATCACGAAAGTCTGCTGACATCTTTCTTTCAGAGAATAGCCTTTCACTGCTCTTGGAGTCAAGGTCTCACTACGTAGGCTGGGGTGGTCTTGAATTCACAGAGACCTCTTGGTCTCTGCGTTTCCAGTGTTTGGGTTAAAGATGTGGGAAACCAAACCCAGCCCTGGGTCTTTTAAAATTAACATTTCTTCTTGTTTCAAAGAATCAAGGAAAACCAAGAAAGGCCAAACCTTCGATGTTTGTCAAATATTAGCATTTTAATTTTTTTTATCTTCTTTTTAAATTCCCTGTTGGAATTCTTCCAGTCTCCGCGGCGGGCAGGAAGGAGGGCCGGACAGACTGAGGTGCCCCTGTGTCCCCAACCTTGCCCCCTCTCCTTTACGTTCCTGATTATCATAAGAGCACTCCTCTTGCGCCTAGAGATCGACTGTTATCTAGTCTTGGCGGGGAAACTGAGGCTGCCAAGGTGTGCGCTTGGCAGGTGAGAAGGGCCCGGCCCGGTGGGTCTTACCAGATCTCGTCCTGGGCCACAAAGTTCATGCGCTCTGCAGCCGTGGTGCTGAGCGGCTTCTGCTGAGCCATGGCTCCTGGGGTCTCCGCAAACCTGTGACCTCGTGCCCTAGACTCTGCGTCCTTCCTTCGTTGCTGGGAGACCGGTTGCCAGGTAACACACGACGCTTAGGCGGAGACCACTTACAGGGGAGGCGGGTCCCTGGAACTTGCTGCTGCTGGTCTCTGCCCTCTGAGCGCCCGGTGGTCACCCTGTCACGTGTCCCTCTGAATGACCTCTAGACCTAACGCCAACATCCCCACTTCTGTTTTGATACCGGGAATTGCTCCCAGGTTATGGCACACGCTCCACCACTGACCCAGCCTTCACAGGGTCTCCTTAAGTTTCTCAGGCTGGCCTCGAACTCATTCTGGAACCGAAGCAGACCTGTGCTTTGAGATGCTCCTGTCTCAGCCCCCTGAGTAGTCGGGATGGCCTGGTTTGTACCACCAGTCCTTGTCCCTGGCCCTTTTCAAAACTTAAGCCTCAAGCAAGGAGGTTAGAGCACCCATCCAGGTGCAGAATCCCAAGAGTACAGAGCTTGGCGATGTCTATTAGGAAGAACACATCCTGCCCGGATCCTGGGCATCACAAGCCAGCACTGTCAGCCACCTCCAGTCGCTGCAGATGCCACTCTGCCCTCCCTGCGCCTCCCTGCAGAGCTTGGCTGGCCTCCACAGGATCTAGTACAGGCTGGCTTGTCTAGCCAGGCTTCTCTTGTCTGCTGAGGTCTGTGGGAAGTCATTGGTGTTGCTCTGAGAGTCCTCCCATGCACTTTTCTTTCCTGCTCAGTATTCCACCTGCCCCTGCCCAAGGACAGCGGGTCTGCCGATGGTTTGACCTGTATTCATGCTGAGATGAGAAGGGATAGTACTGCCAGTGTCCTTGTTCCTGGGTGAGTGGGTCCTCAGGTAGGCTCTGGTCTTGTCCCTGACCACTGTCCCAGGTCACTGTTCTGTGGCTGGTGAAGCCTTTATGGGAGGGATGAAGTGGGTGACTAGGAAAAAAAGACCCGTTTCTTTCTTTGTGCAGTCAGGCAAACCCTGCCCCTGTTTTGGGAAGCTTCTAGATGTCTCTGTTGAAATTAAGAATAAGCACAGCTAGTGGCCGCTGTGCTTGGCCTGATGTGGAAAGCTGCCCACCCTTTTCTGGAGGCCCGCTCACCCCTCCCTGCAAGCATTCGCTAAGGTCTCTGCTGTCCGCGATGCTGTTTGGATGCTGAGGGTGCGGAAGGGAGGCCCATCACATGGACCAGTCAGGGAAGGATACAGGAGACAAACACCTGGACATCGTGAAGACAGGAATGACGAGAGTCACAGCAGGTATGATGCCAGTGATGATGGAGAGGGAAGGAGGCTTCTAGAAGAGGAGCTACGGGAGCAGAGTGACTCCTCAGTCAGCAAAGCACTCTGCACACAAGCATGGGGACCTGAGTTCAATTCCCGAAACTCATATAAAATGCTGGGCATGGTGGCACACTCCTGTAATGCGACATTGGGGAGGCGGAGACAGGAGAGTCCCTGGATAGCTAAATTGGAAATCTCTAGGACACCTCAGACACTTCATCTCAAAAAACACAAGGGGGACAGTGCCTGAAAAGTGACCTCTGAGGTTGACCTCTGACCTCTACACACACATGCACCCACATAAATGTGAACCTGCATACCCACGACCACTGATACCTAACTCCCCTCCCCATGAAGTGTTTGGGGCAGACCTCTCTGAGGGGAGGACCTTCAGGAGCATCTGCTGAGGGAGGGCACCAGGCATAAGGATCAAAGCATTTTCTGTGGAGAGGGGGAGCAGTGGCCTTGTGCACATGGCACCCCAAGGAACATCCAGGACTAGAAACAGGCGAGAACTGTGACCATGGACAGGCTTGGGAGTCTTCTGTGGGCCCAGCTCCTGGCCCCACTTTTCATCACTGAGACCTGAACCCCCAACTCCAAAGACTGGAAGGAAGAAAGTGGATTAGGTGTTTTCCCCACCACTGTGAGGAATACCTGGCAGACGGAAGGTTTATTTTGGTTTCCAGCCATCGGGGCATGAAGACACGGCGAAGGACTGTGGGGCAGCCGGTCATACCACATTCATGGTCAGAAAGCAGAGAGAGATGGACGCTGGTGCTCAGCTTGCCTCCTCTCTTTATTTAGTCCAGACTTCCAGCTGTGGGGCGATCCCTACATATCTAGGCTTTCCCGTCTCAGGCTATCCCCGGCTGCTGAAGCCCACAAAGATGGATACCCTTGATGCTGACTGGGGAAGAAACTTCAAGTCCTCCTCCTCCTCCTCCTCCTCCTCCTCCTCCTCCTCCTCTTTCTTCTTCCTCCTTTTCCTCCTCCTCCTTTTTTTCTTCTTCTTTCTCCTCCTTCTCCTCCTCCTTCCTTTTGGCTTTTCGAGGCAGGGTTTCTCTGTTTTACAGCACTGGCTGTCCTATAACTTGCTTTGTAGACCAGGTTAGCCTCAAATTTACAGAGATCTGCCTGCTTCTGCCTCTTGAGTGCTGGGATAAAAGACATGCACCACCACTGCCTGGTGGAAGAAACTTCTTAATTACGGGACTAGGGACTTGTTTTCCCTGGACAGAATCACTTGTTGTAGGGTCAGGTACATCTATCAACCCCTACTAGTGAGCTATTGACTGAGGTTTCTGTTCCACCTGGTCTCGCAGCCATTCAGCCCCAAAGAAACACACAAAGGTCTACATTAATTATAAACTTTTTGGCCTATTAGCTTGACCTTATTAACTCTTATAACTTATATTAGCCCATAATACTTGTCTGTTAGCCACGTGGCTTGGTACCTTTTTCGGTGAGGTAGTCACATCTTGAGTCCTCTGTGTCTGGATGATGACTGCAAAGTCATTTTTCCTCTTCCCAGAATTCTCCTATTCTCATCGCCCCATCTCTACTTCCTGCCTGGCTACTGGCCAATCAGCGTTTTATTAAACAAGCACAAGGAACAAATCTTTACAGGGTGAAACCATTGTCCCACAGCAATGAGCCACTCTTCCTAGGACTCCAATCCTTCTACCTTGGTTAGGTTTGATGTTAGGAGCCACCTGGAAGGAGGGCCGGAAACTGAGGGAAACGCAGGATCAGAGGTTCTCAACCTGTGGGTCATAACCCCTTTGGGGGGCTGAATGACCCTTTCACAGGGTTGCCTAAGACCATGGGGATACACATATATTTACATTACAGTTCATAACAGTAGCAAAAGTACAGCTCTGAAGTAACAATGAAAAGAATTTTATGGCTGGAGTCACCACAACATGAGGAGCTGTATTAAAGGGTCACAGCTTTAGGAAGGTTGAAAACCAGTAGCCCAGATCAAATTAAACCATGGGCATGTCTGTGGGAGATTGCCTTGATTGTTAATTGATGTAGAAGGGCCCATCCCACTGTGGGCAGCACCATTCCCTAGACAGGTAGTCCTAGCTAAGTGTCAGCTGGAGCAAGCCAGCTAGCGTGCCCTGCTGCATTTCCTTGACTGTGCAGTGAGCTAGCTTCCCAGTAGGCGCTGAGGCTGTGTGCCTGAGTTCCTGCCCTGACTTCCCCCAGTGAGGAACTGTGACCTGGAAGTGTGAGCTGACATAAACCCTTTCCTCCCGTGTTACTTTTGGTCAGAGTATTTGTCCCAGTGGCAGGAAGGAGCGTAGGAACCTAAGGCCCCCTCCAGCAGGGGGGCAAGACCGAATGAGCTGAAACACAGGACACGGTGTACTCACCATGTCCCCGGGCAAACCATCTTCCTGAACACCTGTTGCCCTGCGATTCAGCTCCTAGGTGAGTCTAGACTTGTCTAGCTGATGGTGTCAGCCCTCCTAGAGGACTGTGTAATGATGGCTTCTCATCATCCCAGGGCAGTCCAGGGAGAGGGGATGTTAGGGTTAGATGTTCTTGAAGGGAAGCAGGGTCATATGGTTGGAAGGGCAGAAGGCAGGTGGCACCTCCAGCACCTCCATTCTACCCCCCACAAAGTGTCATTCTTTGTCTTGTATTCAGTGACACAGGGAGGCCTCAAGGTGGCTGTCGTCATACCTTTCTCAACAAATGTTACTGAGTCTCTCATATGTGCAGGGCCTCTGGCACCTGGCAGTGACCAGAACAACCCTGTTCTAACCTCCTAGAAACTTCCAGCCCAGGAAAACAGCACAGTCAAAGAGATCTATATGGGACTAGTGTTACACCAACTTGAACGACAATGTGGATGTTTTGAAGTTCTCTTACGGGTTGATCAGGGAGGCTGTTCCCAGAAACAACAAAGAGGAATATCGCGAGATCTAGGCTTGGCAGGCCTTGCAGTTTGGATTGTATGTTGGTTCATTTTTCATTGTTATAACAAAATGCCTGAAGCTGTTAAGAAAAACGGTCCATTTGGCTAATAGTTCCTGAACTTCAGGAGTATAGTGCTGGCTTCCACTCAGCTCCAGTGAGGTCATCCTGGATGATGACGTCACAGAAGCAGAGTGTAACCGAGGTCATGACGACACTGGAGGACAGAGAAAGGAAGTCTCAAGGGAGAACTGACCTATGCTCTGCAAGAGCTACACTAGTCCCCCCCCAAGGGGGACACCCGTCGGTGGCCCAACTGCCTTCTATCAGGCCCAGAATTAGTTAGCTTTCCTGTGCTCTGACAAATGCAACTTGGGAGGGAGGGTTTCTTCAGGCTACTTGAGTAGGGGATTATTCCATCACAGTGGGTGTCTGAGTCACTGTTCTATTGCTGTGAAGACACCATGACCAAGGCAGCTCTTAGAAACAAAGTATTTAGTTGGGGACTTGCTTACAGTTTCAGAGGGTCAGTCCTTTATCTTCATGGTAGGGAGCGTGGCAGTGCACATGGTACTGGAGCTGTAACACCATGAGAGATTTGCGTCCTGATCCACAGGGAGCCGGCAGAGAGAGACTGGGCCTCAAAGCCCACCCCTAGTGCCTCCAATGAGGCCACCTTCCCAACCCTTCCCCAGACAGCCCACCAACTACGGACTACACATGTGAGGATCTGAGCCTATGGGGGCCTGCCTCATTCAAGCCACCACAGTGAGCAACAATGGCTACAGAGGGGGAAGGTATGTGGCAGGAACAGGAAGCTGGCTTTGAAGCCTCAAGGTCCTCCAGTGATACAATTTTTTTCCAGCAAGGCTCTGTCTCCTAAAAGTTCCAGAACCTTCCCAAACACTGGGGACCAAGTGTTCCACACATGAGCCTTGGGGGACGTTTTTCATCTAAAGCACAGATGAGCTGGAAGCTTGAGTGTGCAGGACACTCCAAACGAAACACCCTGTCGTGGGGGATGCCCCTTCGGACCCAGGAAGCAAGCATCTCAAAGGCCTCAGAAGTCACTGAAGCTTACAGGACTACCCAGGCCCCTCCCTCCCTCCCCAGGACTATAGGAGCAGTGAGCGCTGCTGGGACCAGAGAGACTTTCCCACCTGTTGAGCTGCCAGCAACTCTGGTAGGGAGCTCCAGGGATGCAGCTTTGGTGAGCTGCCGCTCTTGCTGAGGTGGGTTTTCCCCAATGCACCTGCCTCTGCGTTAGCTATGATCTGTAATTAGTCTACAACCATGTCTCTCTGAGCGTTCCCAATGCCATCGTGTTCCTAGAACTCAGCCCTCCCTCATACCCTATAAGTAGCTCCAGTAAACTCACGGCTTTGCCAGATTGGACTTCGGTGGACTTGTTTCTTTGGTCTATCCCTGGCGTCTTATCTGGAGTAAGGACTGTAATGATTTCAGCCACATAAGGCTGATACTTCCAGGTTCTAGAGCCATGCATGTGCAGACAAGCCTTCAGGCAGAAATGAAATTACCTATAGCAAGGGAGAAGGAAACACGGAACATGCAACAAACCCGCTTAGGAGTTTATTAGAGGGGGCATGTCCAGGCCTGGGGAATCGGTGTGCAGAGAGAGAGAACGATGGCGCATCCAGCTTTTTAAAAGCTGCCTAGTACATGCGCACAGGGGTTGGCGTGACTACGTCGTACGCCGATGACGCAGATGATGGGCTGCACATGCGTGCAAGGGCTTAGCTGTGTTCTAGTGGATGTAACTTCGCAAATGCACACGTGGGTCACACGGGATCCTTTAACATTCAGGCACTTCTGCCTGAAGGCTTATCTGCTCGTGCGTGCGTGGCTCCAGAACCCAGAAGTATCAGTCGTATGTGGCTGAAGGACACACCTATTCCTCCCCTGGAAAAGCCACTCAATCGAAGCTCAAACACTTTAGGAACAATTGAAGTGGTGTGTAGAGAAAGAGTGGGGACAGAGGAGGAGAGTGACTGGATGGGTCTTGGGGTGCTGCAGCCTCCTAGTCCCAGGCAGTTTTCTTTTGCAGGTAGCAGGTATCCGTCAAAGTCTTGACCATTTCCCAGTGAACCTCTTTCTCCGCCTCTGGAAGGTCCTGTGAGTAACTGAACAGCTAAGGATCCATTTTGCCCATGGGTCATTAGTTTGCCCAGTCCTGGTTCCCCATCTGCTTAGACTCTTGGCTTGTCTCACCTGCAGACATTTGCTGCATTGTACTTTACACCAAGACTTGGTTAGATTCCAAGGAAGCCTCACAGAGAAGGCGCATCCCCTAGCTCATCTCCTGGCTGGGAGTTATGAAAACTGCGGGACTCTGGGGATACACTGATGGCCACACCCCTCTCCAGGGAGCATCTGTTGCCATCCTTGGGCTCTTCCTCTTTAATAGCCCCATTCCTATACTGTAAGGAAGCAGGCCTTCCTGCTTGGGTGCCTCTTCCCATGGTGCTTGCCCCTGGGGAGTTCGAACAGTCTTCCCTAACATAGAATCGTGAGAGTCCTGGCCGAGATGTCTCTCGGTTAGCATTCAATACAGATTTCATAAATGGCCTAAAGCAGCAATGAGGGAGAGAAGGGGGCTGGGAGCATCCAGCCGCTGTTTCAGCTACATACAAGGGCCAATGTGCTCCAAAGACCCAGCCCATGGTGTCCTGAACACACTGAAAGCAAATACAATCAGAGGATTGGACTGTAGCCCAGTGAGCAGTGTGTTTCCCTAGCACACACACAACCCTGGTTCTAGCCCCAGCACTGCACAAACTGGGTACAATGGTGCACACCTTTAGTCTCAGCACTCTGGAAGAAGAGTAGGAGGATCAGAAGTTCAAGGCCATCCTTTGCTACCTAAGGCCAGCCTGGGGATAGGGATCCCAGCAACACAAACACAGACATCTGCACAGAAGTCCCCCCAAGTTGGTGCAAAGCAAGGCTCTGAGGTATGCCTTTATCTCTTCTTTGGGGAGACCTGGATGAACCCTCACTTCCCTCGCCCCCTCACCCCTACCTCAGCTGCAGACCAGAGACAGAATAACCAGTATTCAACTTCAAGTCCCTCGGCTCCTGCGGGCTCAAGTCAAGCTCTGCTTGGAAGTCGTTTTCTTCCCAGGCAGGCATGCTGTGCACAGGGCATGTTTCACAGGAGAAAGAGGGGTCCCCCTCCCGCTCCTCCTGCCTGCGAAAGGCAGGGGGTCTTAAGACATTTTAATGCCTTTCATATTCCTCGCTCCAAATATATTATTTTAGTACAATAGTTTCTTTGCGGGAGAATTGCTTAAATGATTCAAAATGGATTTAAAAATATATTTCAAGTTTTAATTTTATGCACAGAACATTAATGAGCAGAGTGCCTCAGAGACCGCCTGTCAGTTTAACGTATCTGCAGAATTCTCAATGCAGGTGTTACTCCATCTAAATCCTTTTAGAGGGAAGAAACTAGTAATTATTTTTTTCTTAGGGGATGTCAGGAAATATATTATTTTGAAATTATATTTTGATCCCCAAGTTCTATGCAAAACACTGTGAGGTACCAGGTCTGTCGACGCTTGGACGCTAAACGGGTTCTAAAGTCCCAAGAGGAAAAGCAGCCAGAGCACTCCTTTGCTTCATGCCCCCCCATCCCCCAGAAACCTCTGGAGCTATAGTGACACTGGAGCAAGACTGGAAACGTAACCTCCTCTGTGCATGACCACAGACCTCCAGAATGCAGCAGAGGGTTAGAGACAAACACCAACACAAGGGAGAGATGAAAACCCAGCACTCGTGAAGACAGATAAAAGCACTAGAAGAGTGACGTACAATATAGTAGATGGATAGTCTTTCTCCCCAAAAGGGGTCACTGGGTGTAAGTGAGTGTGTGAGAGTATGAGTGAGTATATATGTGTGTGTTGCACGCCGAGGCCAGATGAAGATGTCACATTTTTTAGCTTCCCCAGTCTCTGCACTATTCCCTTACTGAACAAGAAGCTCGCTGGGTTTCACTAAGGCTGGCCAGAGATTCTCAGAGATCCGGTACATGTGATCATAACTGACTTTTACAAGGACTTGGGGGGCTGGGGCCCAAACTTGGGTCCTCGGATTGCTCGGCAAGTGCACTGAGCTGTCTCCCCAGTTCTGGGTGTAGTGTAAGGGGAGCAGGCCTGCTTTTCGTCCCTCCCGGCTCCCGCATGACTAGCTTATACCCCGAAATAACAACACACAAATTGTAT